>JAJTTU010000009.1:1364261-1390910 GCA_036971205.1 Arthrobotrys pseudoclavata
ACACGAGTACATGTATAGTTAATAATATTCAAATTTTTTTAATCATGTATAATAAACTAAAGCTTTTTTTTTAAAATACTAAAATTTATTCTATTAATTTTATAAATTTTTCTTTCGAAATCATATATCTTCGTACTAAAACTATATCGTAACTTGTAAAATTACTTAGATTTTAAACTAAGATCTTAAAATTAAAGCTCTTCCCTACCTGATTATATAAGATAGTAGACGGAGATTATAATTCTTATACGATTAAATTTAAAACCTTCTCGTAATTATAAATAGTTAATTAAATTCGAACCGAACTTTTAATATCTGAAGTTAGTTTTAATTTAATATAACTAGCGTTACGTAAAGACGTCGAATAAATTTTTAAAAGTCAAACATCGCCTGTCTTCATAAAAACTGAGGCTAATACTAGAATTGTTTAATCGATGATTCTTGAAAAAGTTCGTCTTCTTTCTTATTTTATTTATATTATAAAAGAGCTTAATGACCTTTTTCTCGCTACTATTGACCCAGATAACGACGATAATTATAAAACGATTGTACGAGCCCGCGAGACGAAGATTCGCGCTATTAACGAGATAGTAACTGCTTTCGGCAAAAAGCTAAAGTCGAAAAAAAAAGCTAAAATTTTAAAGATTAAAACTTCTATTAAGAATACCATCATTAATAATGTCGATACGAATTCTAACGCAGCGATTAAAGCGCTTGATTAGCTTTATCTGAATCAAAAAGTCCCTAAAAAAGTAAGAAAGAGAGAGTTGAAATTCTCAGTTAATCTAGAACTAAACTAGAAAAAACTTAGTAAGTCTTTTAGAAATCCGTTTAGGCTTTCCTACCTACTTAGGTTTTTTTTAAAATCTAAAATTAATATAATTTGCTTATAGATCGAATTAAAAAACGGGTTTAAACTGTTTGTAACCCTCCGAGGTTGATACTGAGCTGATTAGTCGAATTAGATACTAATCTTGATGTTTTGATTGCCGAAAATTCGTTAATTACTTTAGCAGATTTCCGATATAATACGATAAACATCGCTAAGTTTACTGATTTGCTTAAATAGCCAACTTTAGCTAGTTTGAAATCACTTTTCAACGATCTTCTTCAGATCGGTGAAAAGTCAAGGTCGATTTAGAAGTTCACGAAGAATAAAACGATAAAATATAATTTATTAAAAAATGAATTTGTGATAACGGCTATAATAGTTGATAAAAAGACCAATATAGTTTCTGCTGATATGCATTTGCGTACTAATATAGATATTTTGACTTGATTGATTCGTTGTTAAGATTTAAAAACTGTATATTTAGTTGTAGTCCTTCACAGAGCTAGTAGAGTTAATTCACTACTCTTAACGCGTTGACTCTGGCTTAATACCCTAAATTTTATTTAATTGTATTGTATTAAAAGATTGAGTTATTTTTAAACCTTATATATATATTTTATATATTTAGAATGAAAACTACTCGAGATCTACATGACTCAGTTAAAAAGAACTTCAGAACTGCGTTGATTAACAGTTCGATCAATCAACATTTTCATATATGGTGTTTTTGTGAAATACTAAGCTCGCGATAATAGTTTAATAATAAAAATATTATTACTCGATTAAGATTTGCACAACGCTTTGACATTTTACTCAAAAAAAATATTATATATTATATTTCATATATTAAATTAAGATATTTAACCCTTTTTTCCATTTCTCTTAAATAATTATTAGAATATTCGTAAAGTTTTATTGCACGTCGATATCGAATCGAGACATCTTTATCATTTTATTAAATCTTTAAAATTTAGTTTTTATCATTAGCTAGTACGTATAGTATCTGAATAAGCCTTTGTTATGCCTAAAAAGCTACAAACTAAAAGTGCTAAAGTCATTAAAAAACAAATCAAGATTCGGGCAAAAGCAATATATCAGGAATCAGCACTAGCAGCACTATTAGTAATTCGTATAAAAACTTCGGAAGTCGACACATCCTCTATAGTAGAAATAAAGAAGTTTTTAAACTTATCTCAGGAAGATTTAATACGATTACTTTTTAAAATATAATAGTTCGTTTTTATCACTGACTGGGACTAGCGAAGTACTAATTCGTCTTCATTCTCTATTTACCTTTTATATAGGAACTAATTTTTTTTAAAGCTATTTTGAACAATTCGGCAAAGGCGGATACGAAGCCTCTAACAGAACCAGCAAGTCAGGTAAAGACAAACACAAAGTCTATAGCAAAACCAGCAGAACCAGCAAAACTACAAAAGACTTTAATAGAGTCACTCACAGTTTCGACATTTCAACAACATCAATTAGAGAAAAAGACGGGACGTCGTTTATTAAAAAGGTCAAGTAAGTTAATATTTAAATAATTCTTTTATTTTCATATAGACCCGTACTAAACTAATATAAGCAGATTCAAACTTAATAATAGTCACTCGAGCAGTATTTAAGATCTTCAGTATTACACCATCTCAATTCATTTCTCAATCGGGTTATACGAAACTGCTCGAGACAGTCTCGGTCGTGAGTCGTTTTCGTAAAAATCGAATTAAAACGACGAACATTTCACCGACATATATCGAATATTTTAATTTTATTTGCATAAATCTTCATGTTTATTGTATTACAAAAAATTCATTCTCAGACATTGAAGAAATTCAAAATATCTAAAAACAAATATTTATCTCTTATAATCTTACTTCGACTTCTTTTTTAAAGTCAGTTCAAGTACAAATTAAACAATTTCTTTTAAGTTTTCGAGGTCATATAGCAAACACTACTCGAAAGATTATTAAATTCGAATATATTCTCCCCTTCTTTATACCGGCTCGAGCAGAACGAGTCAAATATCTTTTGAAAAAAAACAGATTTCTTTCTAAAAAAAATTTCTAGAATATAAGTCAGCCAAACATTCAAGGCCGCAGCAATTCTATACTAATCTTAATAGAAGCCGAGTTCGCCACTGTTCTCTTCTCCAGTTATACTCTAAGTACTGATTCGATATTTCTGTAATACTTCTAATAATTATTAGATCAAAAATCCGACGCTATATCGAGAAGTAAATAATATCACTATCTTCTAAGTCGTTACAGTTTTATAGAAGACTTTAAAAAAATTCGAAATCGGTATTATCGATTCAAATTATACTTTGAAATTTTTAAATGGACAACGTAAGTAGAATTCATCTATTCATAGAAATATGAGGCTAACGCAGGATCACTTCAGACTAATACATAATCTATTTAGAATTCTGAAGAACTCGTCGAGAATTATATCAAACTAATATCATATCGATGCTATTGATACCGATCAAGCAGAAACTAGACGCGTTCGAAGTTTTTAAAGATAAGCACTACGTTATTAGCATTTCAGAGAATACCCAAGAATCATTAGATATAGAAAATACTTTAGTTTTATAAATTAAAAAAAATATTAAATCAGTAAAAAGTGCCGATAATTTACGAGAGGCCCGTATAAATTCAGAGAGTGCTACTAAAGACCCCTAAGAGGCCGATGTATTTTTCCTCCTTTCCTTTTATTCTAAACTTAATACCCTTAATTAAATCATTGATTTTTTATTTATTTAATAATGTTATAGTTTTGTATATATTTTTCCCGTCACGAAACGTATAATTTGATTCTTATGAAATATCCGACTAAAAAATTTAATGTTTATTGTAATTTTTTCAACCGTATTTTTATTATCTTAGATAGTCGTATATAGTATCTCCGTAAATCCGAATAAGACGCGTCCGATGAAGATTATTTTTGAAATAAAAACCGTTCCTTAGAATATAAACTGTTTTTTAGAATAGAAATCACTCTATTCGATGCAAGCTCTTCTTAGAATGGAACGGGTTCTTTAGAATGGAAAGGGCTCTTTAAAATAAAAAGGGTTCCTTAGAATAAAAAGGGCTTCTTAGAATGGAAGGGCTCTACCCGAAAGGCAGGTTTCCATCCTGCCCATCTTGCCCATCTTGCCTTAGGATGGGCAGGATGGAGCAGGATGGAAATGTGTTTTTTTCCTGATGTATAAAAGATGCTTTAGTTTTATAAATTAAAAAAAATATTAAATCGGTAAAAAATACCGATAACTTACGAGAGGCCTATATAAATCTAGAAAGTACTACTAAAGACCTTTAAGAGGCCGATATATTTTCTTTTCTTTTCTTTTATTCTGAATTTGATATCTTTAACTAAATTATTAATTTCTTATTTATTTAATAATGTTATAGTCTTATATATATCTTTTCCGTTACGAAACGTACAGTCTAGTTCTTATGAGATATCCAACTAAAAAGTTTAATATTTATTATGATTTTTTCAACCGTATTTTTATTATCTTAGATAGTCGTATATAGTGCCTTCGTAGATTCGAATAAGACGCGTTCGATAAAAATTATTTTTAAAATAAAAATCGTTTCTTAGAATATAAATTATTTCTTAAAATAGAAATCACTCTATTCGATGCAAGCCCTTCTTAGAATAAAACGGGCTCTTTAAAATGAAAAGGGCTCCTTAAAATAAAAAAGGCTCCTTAGGATAAAAAGGGCTTCTTAGAATGGAAGGGCTTCACTCGAAAGGCAGGTTTCTATCCTGCCCATCTTGCCCATCTTGCCTTAGGATGGGCAGGATAGAGCAGGATGGAAATATGTTTTTTTCCTGATGAGTGTTATCGAAGATTTTTAAAAGATTAATGTATTTTTTCCCTTTTCCTTTCATTTTGAACTTAATACCTTTAATTAAAGTATTAATTTCTTATTTATTTAATGATATTATAGTTTTGTATATATCTTTCCCGTTATGAAACGTGCAGTCTGATTTTTACGAGATATCTGACTAAAAAGTTTAATATTTATTATAATTTTTTTAACTATATTTTTATTATTTTAGATAGTCGTATACAGTGCTTCAAGTTCCGTAGATCCGAATAAAACGCGTTTGATAAAGATTATTTTTGAGATAGAAACCGTTTCTTAGAATAGAAATTATTCTATTTAATGTAGGTCTTCTTTAGAATAGAACGAGCTTCTTAGAATGAAACGGGCTCCTTAAAATAGAACGGGCTCTTTAAGATGGAATGAGCTCTTTAGGATAGAACGGGCTTTTTAAAATGAAAGAGTTTTATCTGGAAAGCAGGTTTCCATCCTGCCCATCCTACCCATCTTGCCTTAGGATGGCAGGATGGAGCAAGATGGAAATGTGTTTTTTTCCTAATGAAACAACCCTCATTTGCGATTCAGCCTAAAATACCAAGGATATTCGGTTCTGGGAAGCGTTGCGTTTTGGTCACAAACGGGCTGTGTAAATCACTAAATATATACATGTAACTGAACTCTCAAGCCTATTTTGATCCTTTCCTCTCTAATGCCTTGCTAAGTCGGTTGATGAGGAGCAAGAAGCAAAATGTTAAGAACAATGTTACACCAGCTGATATCCAGAAATCTTTCTTAGTCGCTTGACCTGAAATACCCTCAACGTCCATACTAAAGTAAGCCATAATTAAAGACAAAGGCAAAAATATAATAGTGACCTTGGCCAAAGTTAGCGACAAAAGCGCCAATTTTTCGACTGCTCGCGTTTCTCGGAAGTTTAGGCGGTTATAAGTCTATGAAGGATTGGTGAGTTTCGACAGCAGATAGACTAGTATAGTTAATGGGCCTTACCAAAGATATTAGACCCTGAGTTTCCAGTTCACAGTCTTCGATCTCAGTAATTGCAAGGTAACGGATACGGTACTTCAACCGTGCAAGGCGAGAAGCAGCAACAGGCCGAAACGTTAAGGGCGAGTTTTCATCGAAAAAAGCTTTGCCTTCTTGGAGTAGCCTCTCGAGCACCAACTCATAACTCTGGTATATCCGTTTGAGACTCGCTAACCGTCGAACGATGTCGTGAAGTTTATCAATATGCACTAGCTGGGGATCTTGTTCCTTCTGTAAGGCGCGTTAGTTAGCTGTATATGGGGCTATCTAGTTAATGGAGATCGGAGCATCTACAATATGATTCAAATCCTTGCTATAAGGGTGTGCTCGCTGCACTACAATACCCCAAGTTGTATACCAGTCGTCAAAAAGATAGTACAACAAAAGGTCACCGGTTGGACCATTCTAGAGCAGAGGGTTTAGCCTGGATCAGCCATATACAAGATTCGTTAATGTTCGCAGAGGGGAGTTGAATATACACACCGTCTTTCGTACGACAAGGGCACCTTCCTCTATAGCAACATCAATGTCTCTGCTAGGCGTATCAACTTGCAGAGGCAATCGCTCTTCCGATAGGCATCTCAAAACCATACGCAGATTTCTGCGTATGTGTTCCGCATTGCTTCTATCAAGCTCCTCGTAGCCCATGCCGAAAACAGGGAAGGGCTCATGAATCGATATTATTGTTCCATCATCTGTTACTATTATCCACATCCAAAGCCTGAGCATCCGTGGATGGTAATGAATACCGCTAAAATGCTTGTCCCCATCGGCGTCCTTGGAACTAAGGGTTTGGGACTTCGGCTTGATAATATTAACAGTTGGAGAGCGCCTATTGACATGGCTCCCCTGACGAGGTGTTTCTGAAGTAGGCAGGACGGATTTATTGGAATGTTGTTGTATTTTACTACTGATTGAGTCCCACCATCTCCGAGTTTCACCAGCTTCCCGTTTCCTGGTCTCGCTTCTTGTGTGCGATCCTTCGGCGTTATTCTTTGATCCGTCACTAGGAAGGTTCAATTGGTCGAGGCTGAATAAACTGTTGTAACCAACAGCTCGAACTAGAATTCAACGTTATTGGGTGCACAGGAATGGGGGCCATCTTTGGTCGCTGGAAATTTAAAGGGACATACATTTATCACCATGCTCCACAGACGACCAATGCCATAATCTTTTTGCAATTTCTAGATTCCCTTCACCAGGTGCAGAAAGCAAACTAGCCCTTAATCTAGCCGAAAGCTTGTATCTGTCCAAGAGCCTCTTCAAAGATCTTGTTAGAAATACCGATCCCGATAAAAAGAACCAAGGGGTGGCAAGAGGGAGGGGGGAAAGTTGCATTTTGCAATTTAGCTTACTAGCACGAATTCTTGTTGCTTGTGAGCGTTGAAGAGCATACTAGACAACGTCAGTTTTTGTTTTTTTCCTTTCCAGCAACACCAAGGGTGATAGAGGAAAGCTTACATCCACCGGGTCTTAAATCCTTGCGCGTCCTTATAATTTGTTAGAGATCAGTCAAAACGATGAGCGATTGTGGAGATCGCGCTTGGGCTTGGGACTTGTACTAACTGATTGGGTCCAGCTCTCGATTAAATTACCAGCATCACCAACATCGAAATTCCATCCACACCACGCATTATTCGGCCCATAGTCGACTACCAGATTCGCAAGACTTGGGTCTAAGACGCGCACATCTGCTTGCTCGAGTACGTGCCTTTGGTCGAGACATTGAAAGTCGATATTGTACGATTTATAGTGCGCGCTTGTCTCCATGGCGAGGTCTTGTGCAAGAAATGGATATTAAGGTAGAGATATGAACCTTGGGTAATCCCACAGTATTAAGGCTCTTTGAAAACCTTCGATGGTCATCAAGGGGGCGCATGGAGAGGATTGCACGTTGCATGACCCGGCGCACATGGTATTCGTGGTTATTGGCCCATTAGGCGCCACACCCTTGCCAACGCACAAACCGTTAGGCCGACAATCCCTCCCACAATTTTAATTGGTCCGGTGATGCTTACTTCGCATGGCGGCTACAATATAATAGTAAACGTATCCCAGTTAAAGAATTTTTGCGATTGGGGGACGGCTGGCTTACAGATATTCAAATGCCTGGTCTAGTAAACAAAGCACGGGCCAGGGCCAGTCCCGAAGCGAGACACCATATATACAACTCCACGCCCGTCCTGGATTTGGGTATGTGAGATCTTGCAATTGGAATAACATCAACAGATTCGACATATTACTAGGTAGTCTGAAGAATGTACATGGTTCAGAAAGCTAGGCCTTCTTTATCAATACCATCCACCGAAAGGAGCAGCTTGACGATGTCGTATTTTCCTGCCGCCGCCGCAATAGCCAATGGCGTTTTTCCACTTCTGTCTCTGAAATTGACATCAACCCCTTCGGCGTCCAAGAACACTTTCATCATCTCCACATTGTTGTTTCTCACCGCCTCAAAAATAGGCGTATTGCCATCACTGTCAACACAATTTGGGTCGATTCCTGGGAACCGCAGAAATGTTGCAGCAATGCTAGGGTAACCCCAGCCGGCTGCAAATGACAGGAGTGAGCGACCTTTTATGTCTCTGTAATTTATGTCTACATGGCCACTTTGAAGAAGGAGTAGAGCATTATCGAGGTAGCCTGGGGGGTTCAAAGTCCATGCTAGCGGTGTCCAACCCTGTTCATCTGCAACATCAACTTCCTTCGGGCATCTCTTGATAAGATAATGTAGCAGGGATCTGTCTCTCCGTTCGGCTGCCCACGATACAACATTGCGTCCGGTTTTGTCCCGCACCGATATATCCGCTCTTCCACTTTCTATAAGTAATTTTACGATAGGTAAGTGCATATTGTGCACTGCCCATAGAAGTGGTGTCCTCGCGCTTAGATCCCAGTTGTTCAAGTCCATGCGACCATCGATTATCATTTCCTTTGCGAGAGCAGTTTGCCCTTCTTCTGCTGCCCATGAGAGAGGGTTACGTCCACTTCTATCTAGCAAGCGAGGGTCAACCCGCTTGTCCTTCAACAACATTGATAGAATATTCTGAGAACTGCAACCTGTTGTCCAGAATATAGGCGTGTAGCCGTTGCTGTCTGGAAGATTTGGATCGATTCCCTGTTGTTTGAGTAGTACTGTAACTATTTCCCCATGGCCGTGGATAACTGCTAGAGAGAGAGCTGTTTGGCCTTCTTTATTCCTTGTATTGACGTCAAATACCCTTTGGTCGAGCAGAACCTCGGCGCATTCCAAATGACCGTATTTAGCAGCTGCTGCTAGAGGTGATATCCCCTCTAAGCTACAAATATCAGGCTCCTCGGAGACTTGAGCCAGGTACTCCTTCAATAACGCTCTCAGACAAGATAAATTCCCTTGCCTCGAAGCCCAATGAATAGCCTCACCAATTTCACCGCGGTTGTGTCTCCCTTTGAATAGATGCTGTAATGTTGTGAAGTGGCTAAAATAGCCCGCGAGAACTATAGGCGTTAGGACCTTCGGGCGAGTATCATTGCCAACATCTGTGATAGCCCAATAGTAGCGTAGCCAGTTCACTGCCTGAATATTGGAGGAATCAAGCAACCTGACAGCCATATCCTGGAGCTCAGCTTCGCCTCCACAAGCGTCAGTACTGTGGCTGAACAAACCTGGCCAGAATTTCGACGCATAGTCATAGAGGATGTACTCTTGAGCAATACGTTTGCAAAGTTCCTCATCACTTGCCGTCCCAGACAGCAGCCGGCTTTGGAAGTCGTCGAAGCCAAGTTCCCCGGACATTCCTCCGATCCAGTCGTTAACGGAGCTCGATGGACTTTCAACATAAAATTCGATGCCCTGGTCGTGCTCCTCCTCTAGATCGTCCTCTGTATAGGCAAAAAGATCCGAGAAAAAGTTATCAGACAGAAGGTATCTCATACAAGCGCCAGCAATGAAAAGGCTATCCCGTTGAATATTCACTCCGAAGGCTGTAGCAAGATCATCGCGTTCTTTCCTGTCAAGATCGAGAAGAAATTCCGTAACAGATTGGTGGATTAGGGCCAGGCGATCACCAGAGACTCGGATGAATGGGTACAGAAGTTGTGTGATAGTCCCGTGTGTGTAGGTAGGGTGTTCGCATTCTGCACCTGGTTCAACGGAATATCTGACTATAAGATTCACCTCTTCAATGCTCAGGGGCCTACCGCTGCAGACTATAACGCGAAGTAGTTGTCCGGCTGCTCTGTAACTAGCTACCGGGATCGCCTCTAGATACTGTCTGTATAGCATGGAGGCAGTGGGAGGCAATTTTTGGAGCATCCGAACATCGGCTGGCCCAAGGAACAATTTGCTTTCCAGGGAAGAGAGGACTAAAGATACCCACAAGAAGGTTTTCTCTGCCTTTGAAGCTAGTGAAAATTCTAACTGTGTTCTCAAATCCTTGGTACAACTATTTCTTTGAACCAATAAGCCCAGCCTGTGTTGGATGACGTGAACAACATCTTGACCGATCATATCTTGAAGGCTTTCAAGATCCAAGCGAGAAAGCGTGGTTTCATCAGACGGGAGCCTAAAGTAATCTGGAGTTTGAGGACGGCTGGTGATGAAAAATTTGGTTGAAGAATCACCTGCTTGTTGTACAAATTTCGCGATCCTGTTTACAAACATGTGCTGGGTTTGTTCATCGCATTCATCAATCCCGTCAACGACGATAATTACCTGTTTCTGCCTCTCGACTTTTATTATATCCAGAAGTAACTGCCATAGCGCACTGGGTTGTTGGAAGAGTTGTGGTCCTTGGAGGCTTCGAGCCTTTCGCACAACTCTTAGGAGTCGACGCCTGCGAATGACTATCTGGTATATGAGACTCCGAAGCATATTGACAAAGTTCCGGTGCTCCCTCGTTCTAGCGTCGCAAAAAAAATGGCAGACAATGGATGCCCCGATAGTCTTTTCCGATAAGATTTCCGAAACATAGGATGACATGATAGTTTTGCCGCAGCCGGGTGGGCCAGTTACCCAAAGTAATGAAGCTTGAGTAGCTGACGCCCAGGCTGCATACTTGTCATTGTTGACCAGCCACTGTAGGGTGCCGTCGACATAAACTTGAAGATACGACTGGTGAGCGGTTGCAATGTCAATGATATTGAGCTGTTCCATGCAGGCTCTTTCGAGATCATCAAGTGCTAATCATATTTTTAGCCAAGAAAGTTTCACGGGGATTCTTGGGATCGGCTTTACATTTGTCAGAAGCTCCACTTGACAACGGTTTTGGGGACTTTTGTTGAGATATTTCGTCTGCCATTTCTATTATGGCCCTAAGGACCTTTTTGTAGTTGTCCGATCCCGCGTTTTCAAACCGGCAAATGTCTCGGTGATCTGCGTAAAGAGGGGAATATTTACCATGAGGTATGTTTAAGATGGCAGATGAGCGATTCACTATCTGGTGCGGAGTGTAGATCACGTTAGTAATTTTTTACTTATTCCTCAGCCGCGGGAAGTGTGATAAAGCACTAAACAGATGTAACAACCAAGGGAGTATTAAGAAACTCACAACTTGTCCTGAGATTGTTTCGCTTTCGTAGAAAGAGTATATCAGTAAAGCTGCTGCCCTTTCTTCGAACGTCTTGGAAATATCAGAAAGCTTTGGGGAATCGTAAGCCAAATCTTTCAGCAGATCCGCCCTGATACTACCGGCAAAAATGCTAACACCGAGATATGTAGACGGCTTATTGACGATACTTGCGACTGTCTTCGCTATTTCGGCCGCAGCGCTTCCACGATGCGGCGTGCCAAGAAATATTACACCCTTGCATCGAAGCCAGATATCTGGAGTCTCGTTGTATGCAAAGCTCATGGCCTGCTTGAAAACAATCCCCCCAAGACTGTGACATACGAATATTATGTCTCTCTTCTCCTAAAACTCCACAGTCAGCTCCAACCAGCCCACCCCACAATTCTCATTAATGTCGGCAAACTTGCATCAACAATCTCTTTTAAGCTACTAAGCAAATGCCTTGCAAAGTCGTCGATTTCAGCAACCGACTTAGAAAACATGAGATTGGAAGGATATCCATATGAAAAGATCCGAGCACCGGCGAGGGATTGGGGTAGCTGATCCCGAAGCCAGTAATTACCCGATTTTGTCCATGTTCTATAAATATCTCCATTTAACCCGTGCATAGCGATGACGTCGATGTCATAGCGTTTGGCGGAATCGGATAACCATTCATCTGGGTCATTAAGTTGATGAAGGCCAAAGGTTCCAATAGCCGGCGCTGGGTAGGTAGCGCGCTTTACTCCATCTGGCGTGATTGCTGATGATTTCTTGTATCTACGGCCCGTCTTTAGTACCTCGGGAGTTCCCTTATGCTCTAATTAATATTTAGGTCTTTCATAGACAAAACGAAAATACAAATACATACATCCCGAGGCTTCTGTCGCTCGGATGATGCGGACTTCGAGCGGCCGCGGAGCTTTCCGAACAGGTGTTGCATGCCGAGTTCGGGGTCGTACTAGAGAACCAAAATTATACTCCGTATCTCTGGACCTAATTGCCCGCTTGCTTGGAGAATATAGACTAAAACGGAGACTAGTCTGATATATGTTGTGCGTTGTAGCGGTTGTGATGGATCTGATGACACGGAAATCTGAGGGGATCACAGATTGCTCACGCTAACCAAGTTTAATGGGTTGCTTTGCCAAGAGCCCCGCTCGAACCTTCAACTTTCCCGAAATTATCTTGTGACACTGGAAATCTCGATTCATTCCGGAGGACAAGTCCAGGAATCAGCTCAAGATCGAATAACCATGCGGCAAATACGTATACTTGGCGGATCAAGCACGGGGAGGAAGACTTTAGTCGGTAATTTAATGATNTTTTTTAATTAGTCGAATTCGCTTATTAAATACTATTGAAAAATATTTGCGTTGAGCGTGTTGCGAGTTTGAAAAATTCAATATTATTTGATATAGTTATATCTTAAATAATAAAGTTAACTTAATACTCAGACTAATATTTAGATTATTTAGTACCGATTCGAGTCATCATTAAAGAGTAACTATATATATATTATATATATAAAGAAAGACGTTCAAAAGACATCCTTCTAAAATTACTTTATAATAATTTTATTTACTTAACTTAAAGTTTATCAAAAATAGCTGTAGTTTATCGTATATTACCGTATAGTATTTCAGATATCATACTCTTATGATATTACTTTAAACGGACATCACAGTTTCCTGACACCACACTCCGTAGGTCTAGGACGACTGCCTCCTGACACCACCTCCGTAGGCTTAGGGCGAACGTCTAGGAGAGCGTTTCCTGACAAATAAACTTATAAGGCAGCAACTCTAGCAGGTTTTTTCTGTTTCAAACTTACATCAAACTTACAAGTAGCACAATACCTACATTTTGACCTATATTATTTTAAATTTTAAATTTCCAAATATAGACATATAACCATCTATAATTTTGACTACTATCAATCTATAAACTAATGAGCATGCGTCTACGCTCACATTATAAGGCTATCAGATGAAGCCTATATTTAATCATGCAGTTGAAATACATGTGATATTTGTATTTCGCACTAGTAGCCCCGACAGAATAGTAAATTGCTACATATTCGTTTTATTAAGTCAAATCGTAATTCCGAGATCAAGAATTAACTGCCAACTGAATAGGCCAATCATCGTTAGATATGTCCTAACAAGGATGAAAAATATCCGTTTTGGGGCTCCCACGATGCGTTGGGCGACACAACTAAGCTTGGGCCGTATGGGGCGCAGCAAAAGCTACACACACACACACACACACACACATACTACCGCAAGCTCATACCACGTAAAATTGGAGTGCTTATATGATAGGATAGGATATTCCATCCCACAACTAACGCTAGGTGAGAATGATTACTTTCCGATGCACAGTATTCAAAAACTTTGGATAGATCGAAATAAAACTTGGAACAAATATACCAGAACAATGAATAGACTTCTAACTTCTAGATATTTATTGAACATTCCACCCTTCCTGATCTATATCTTCTATAATCCAAAATCGCCGATTGAATATTCGAGTTTATTCAAACTTAAAATTATGATATTTTAAATTTCAATCGAGTATCCGAAACCCAACGGCCCAAAAGAGAATTGTGAGATGTCGAGCAGATTAATTGTTTGTCCTCCACAATCAATAAAAGCTTTTTTATGGCATGGTTTTGCCTTGTGGGACGGGGGGGAATCTGGATATGACGCATCCATTGGAGGTTGATGGCTCTTGAGGGCATATATTTGCTAATAAGAATCCCCCATTTTTATCGTGGGCTATAGTCGTAGCCTTGCAACCTCCTTCAGTTTTGGCACGCTGTTCTTGTGCTTGAGCCGCTTGAAGTGTTGGGCATCTCCAATGGAAATAGGTCCCCCAATTGGGAGTGGTGTTCCACGTCCATATGGCTGTTGCGGTAGTATAGAAAGTAAAGGTGACGATAGATTTGATCAACATCTTGCAAAAAGAAAGATTGTATAAGAGATGTTAAAGGAGTGTTGTTTGTGTCAATATCCACTTTTTTTATGTAGCCGATATTGGTAAGAATGAAGATATTGTGCGGATGAGGATAGGTTGTATTTATAGACGAAGGTCATAAAATCTTTAGTTACTGATAATGTGGTTGGTAAGCCTCAGTTGTTCTAAACACTGGTTCCATCTGAAGATCTTCGATGCTTCTTTCGGGCTTTTTTTCGCAATTTAACAAAATAATCCTCGTCTATAACGGATACTTTCGACATTTGCTCATCGTCATCATCAAAAGGATGTGCTTACCTTGTTTAGTATCGTACAGGGCTAAGAATTGAATTTCGCAAAATAAAATCAATTTAATGATATCAAGCGTGTCAAAAGCTCAAGTCTCGGAATCTTTACGGAATAAGATGCTAATTTCGTTAGTTTGGCTGAAGTAAAGTAAACTGGCTCGTTTACAAAAGAAAATTCCAAAGGTGTATATCTGGATACCCGATAAAGTGAGTGGATCGTTTTATGTAATGCACGGTTATATTATATTTTCAGCAAGTACAAGGCTCAAATTTCTTATTTCGTAAGATGTTGATTCATCAGGGTATTATTGCCGTTGGTACCACCTTGGCAACAAGCTCTATCAGGCCTGTGGGGCCTGTGGGGCCCAGCAGCTTCGCAACGAACATTAACCGAGAAGGAAAGTATATTTCCGGTAATATGCGTGTAACGCAAAGTTATATTATATTTCAGCAAGTACAAGGCTAGAATTTCCTTTTTTGGTAACTTAAAGCCTCGTTTGTTAAAAATTGACATTCTAACATAGTACCAGGCCTTGGCAGCTTTAGGAGGTTTCGGTTGTTTTTCACAGTTGAACGGATCGCTACTTTGAAGAAGCAGGTGGAACCCTATTAACAAAACTGGAAGTTCGTCGCGTAGAGACCCGAAAGCCCGAACCGTGGAACAGATTTTTCTTATTATTAGAAAAAGACCAAATATACTAAATATCCGAAACTACGGAACGCTAAATATCGTCCCAGAAGGGGCTATAACAGACAATAGTGGCAAAACTTACCATTATAGCATCCACCGTTTGCCGCGCTTATTTTATGTCGAGCGATATGAGGCACAACAAATTCAAAAACTAATTTGGGTATAAATAATCCCAATTTCCACACGATCAATATACTTATTGTCATCATCGGCTGCCACACGAGAAGCAGGTGTTAATAAACCTAACACTCTTTACACAACACTCGTTTTTTTATCTAAACTATACACTCTTTCCTTTTACAAAATGTTGACCAAACCTATTCTCCTGGCTGCCACTGCCATCTTCGCGGTCATTCCTGCCGCTATAGCAGCTGAATCAAACGTTGGACTCTTTACCCATTTCTATTGTGAAAAGGCCAGCGTTCAGCAAGGAATCGAGAGATGCGGAGGGGGAGTTGGGAACGCCCACTGCGCGTTTGTTGTACAGTCAACCGCCGGACCATATGTCTTGTGCAATGCCTGTGAATTTACACCACAACAAACAGCGGGGTGCTGGCCAACATACTTTACCTTCCCAAAGCCGCCAGCACCACCACCAAAAGAAAAGACCATAACAGTAACGAAAACTGGCACTGTTGCTATTACCATATATAGGACAGTTCTAGTTGGCGCCTCAACTAAGACTATTATGACAGAGGTTGACCCATTCCAAACGAAAACGGTCCAGCGGACCGAGTACGTTTATGTTATTCCTGACGGCGAAGACGCCACGACAATTAAAACTCGAACTCTGGCCCAGCAGACTAAGACAGTAACGGCAACGAAAACCGGCGATGATGCCCTTACTATATACAGGACGGTTTATGTTGGCTCTCGACCTACGAGGACCATGACGGAAGTTAACCCATACAAAACAATAACGGTTGCGAAGACCGTCTACGTTGTAGCGTATCCTACCGACCAGGACACCGTAACAGTTTCAACTCGGGTTCCAAATACTGCAGCCAGTACGATTACGAAGACTATTACCGAAGACAATAACGTCAAAACAATCTATATTGTGTATATTGGTGGACGTCCTATCCGTACGGACATACCTACTAAGACAATTTACAAAACTATCGGAAATGGTGGTGGTAACAATATCAAGATTATTTATATTATTATGCCTGACGGTACTACGAAGACCATCAGAAAGACACTTGACTCCAAGACCATGGTTAAAACAATAACAAGAGGTAAACAAGTTGTTACCACCGTTATCACTGTTACTGCTCCACTACCAGCTTCAAGCGATGAGCCTGAGCCCGTAGATAGCTATTAACGAAGGCAATAACGTCAAAACAATCTATATTGTGTATATTAGTGGACACCCTATCCGTACGGACATACCTACTAAAACAATTTACAAAACTATCGGAAATGGTGGTAACAATATCAAGATTATTTATATTATTGTGTTTGATGATATTATGAAGATTGTTAGAAAGATACTTGGCCCTAAGGCCATGGTTAAGACAATAACGAGAGGTGAATAAGTTGTTACTATCGTTACCACTGTTATTGCTACATTACCGGCTTTAAGCGATGAGCCTGAGCCCATAAATGAATACAGTATATGAATCCTAACCAGTAGTTTCATTCAACACCAGGCCTACCAACTATTCACCCGGTCCCGCCGCGCCGCACTGATTGGCTGTCCCATAGTAAAGGCAAACGCGACAAATGCCCCCCCGAATGTATGGTAACTAGGCCAGTTTATTAGCGGTCCCACACAAAAAGGCAGAGTCCCGCCGCACCTGTGAAGTCCTGGCGGGCTCCCGTCATTATGTTCTTAGTAGAAACCGTTTTCCATCCTAACCATTATTTCCAACTCCGTTTTCTGTCGTAGTGATTGACATGGCATGGTTTAAACCAGAAACCAAACTATTGTAAACTGTTAAGTGTGAACTGGTTCAATATAATTTTTGCCAAATAATTTATAGACTGGTTTAATTTAGTTTAAATTTCTAATTTATTGATAAAATAACATAAAAAAAATAGTGATTGACAAGGCAATATAAACCGCCAAGGGTACTTGTGTTTTTGGTGTGAACCCCATATGAAACGCATGTACTCTTGGCGGTTTATATTGCTTTTTTGTCAATCGATAAAAAAACTACATATAAAATAATATTTTATGCTCTATATTTTTATTAAATTATGTTAGAAGATTAGGTGAAGTGATGTGTACTTGATTAAGTGCTTCTTAGACTAAAGTGTTCTGGCGAAGAGTTTTGTTAGAAGATTAGGTGGAGTGATGTGTACTTGATTAAGTGCTCCCTTGACTAAAGTGTTCTGGCGAAGAGTTTATATACAGAATATAGCACATACAGAGTGACTAAGCTAGTTATGTACAGAGTAAGTAGTAGACACATATAAGGTAACTAGTTACCTTATATCTAGTAAAGTTATATCGAGAGTAAGATATTCTGATACTCTCACTAAACCTCTATTCGGTATAAATAAGATTTCTTAATACGAGATATATATTTTAATTATATTTACTTACCGCTAGTACTAAACTAGTATAACTTTTAATACTATTTTAATAAATTGTCAGAATATCTTACCCTCGATATGACCTTACCAGATACAGGGTAACTGGTTACTCTGTATGTATCTACTACTTACCCTGTACATGACTAGCTTAGTCACCCTGTATGTGCTACTTCTTGTATATAAACTCTTCGCCAGAACACTTTAGTCTGAAGAGCACTTAATAAAATACACATCACTTCATCTAATCTTCTAACAGGTTATGAGCCCGGCATAGCTACAATCTGCACTACGACAGAAACTAATTTCAATTCTACAACTATTCACGATGTCAGAACAAATCGATAACTCTAAAAAGTACAGCTCTGTTACTTACTATAAGTGTAAATACGAAATCTGTCTTCGACTTACTGATTTTAATCACCACGAATGGAAGGAATAGTTTATGCGATTAATAAGTCGTATCGATCTGCTTGAAAACATAACTGAAAAAGACGAAGAATCGGAGAAATTGAAACGAGTCTTTAAGTCGTTGTACATTAAGGTTGCAAATTCTGCAAGTAAATCTACTAGACAAATTAAAAGATCGGCCAGCAAAGCTCTAACTACTAAAGCCATAATCTCTAAAGCAACAGCCTTCAGAGCGTTAGGCTTAAGGGCACTAGTTCAAGCCGACAGTTAGTCTGAAGACGAAGAAGACGACGAAAATTTAGATATAGAGGCTTAATCGGAACATTCAACTCGCATTTTAGGCTTGTATACTATTGACGGTAATATAATCAAAGGAATAGTTATGCAATAAGATTTACGCCGCGGTTATCTTACGTTCGTACTAAACGAGGATTATAAAAATTGGCAGAAACGAGAAAGGGAAGCATTCGCTCTTCTCACCTGTTGCATTAGTGACTCGCTGTAGAGAATTTACTCTGAACCGGCTACTGCAGCCTAATTGTGGAAAAAGCTCAATAAGGCTTACGCCCCAACTTAGAACTTCAGTATGGCTTCCAGCTTGCATATTTCTTTTTTCAAGATGGAACTAATCTCAAATGAAAAACAGGCCGACTGACTTAAAAGATTAAGAACTATTTAGGCACAGCTCGTCGGTATCAAGTACATGATAGTCGATAATGTGCTCAAAAACGCATATCTGCTAAGATTACTCGGCTTATACAAATCTACGGTTGACACTATTTAATCTATGGTCAGAAATAATTCAGATATGACGACCTATCAAGTTCAGCAAATTATTTAGAAAGTTGAGATTCGAGAAATGGTATATCTTAATCGTATAAAGGATTCTACCGCTTAAGCTAATTACGCCGGAGAAACTTCTAAAGGCGCCTTTGAAGGATATAAGGATTCTAGCAGAGATAGAGGCCGAGAAAGAAGAAGTAAATAAAAAGGTAGAGATAGAGGACGAGAGAATTATCGAAACTATTTTAATTAAAAAAATAGCGCAGAAAACGAAGACAGCTGTTATTATTGCAATCAATATAGGCACTTTGAACTCAACTGTCTTATAAAGGAGAAAGCAGAGCAGCGCAGAAAGGATAAGGAAGTCAAGAGAAGAGAAAGAGCTAGGGAAGCGTAAATAGCAGAAACTCAAAAGGAAATTACTGAGGAGGAGCAGAAGGAACTCGATTAGTATTTTAAAATTACAGACCGCTATAGTTACATGGCTATCAAAGAAAATGGGAGAGTCACAACTCTAGATAATAGCTAGTTAGTTGATTCCGGTGCAACGAATATCTACACTATAGAAAAGACAGACTTAGCCGATTGCCGAATGCTATCTCAACTACTGCCTATTCGCACAGCCAGTGGAATCTACATCTATGCACTTAGAAGAGGAATAGCACAGATTTAATCAAATCTCCGCGTACCTGCTTTATAGATTCTCAAGATTACTCGTAAGCTTCTATCCACACACACCCTCTGAAAGGCTGGTTATATGACGGTGATTAGAAATACTACGCACATTATTAAGCGCAAAACTAACAAACTCATAGCGTCAACAGAATGGAAAACTCTGCCAACCGCTATGTTAACTAGTTCAACCATTGACGAAGAAAATCCTAACTCAGAGAAGCTTAACGCAGAATTTAATATGTTTAATCTTAATTTAACGCCGAATGAGGAAGTCACTTCTGAACCAGACAGCCAAGCGACTTTAAGCGAAGACGCTAAGCAATTTATGCTATGGCATAACAGGCTTGGCTACATCGGTTACCAGGCTCAGAAGAAATTAATGAAACGCTTAGCACCGAATGTCTGGGTCGAAGAAAAAAACCTACTAGTCTGTTGGGTCTGCATTCGAGTTAAAATGCGACGGACCTACAACCGCACTAAGGCTTAACTTAGGAGCTCTACTCTCTGAGAGAAGGTCTATAATGACCTATCGGGCAGACTATTGTAGACCGAAGGCGGTAAGAGCTACTTCGTAGTCTTTGTCGAAGACTACTCCAGATGGACGGAAATCGAGACGCTAAAAAGAAAAATCGATGTTTACGATAGCTTCGAATTCGTTATCATATACGTTAAAAAGAGAGAATAACTAAAAAGACTTAGTAAAATCTTTAAGTTTCGTTGTGATAATGGAATGGAAGAGTACATTAACTAAAAGTTTTAAGACTTATTGATCTGAAACGAGATTAAGCTTGAGACCTCTCTTCTCTGACATCAAGATTCTAATGGCGTAGCTGAAAGATGGATGGCTATTCTGATGGCTATAGTTATCGCTATATTTTATAGAGCAGACTTATCTGTCTCTTTCTGGGGCGAAGCTATAGTTATAGCTATCTATCTAAAGAATCGTTTACTATTTGTAGGGCTATTCGATGAAAAATCGTTGTACGAAATCCTAAACGGTTATCTACCGAATCTGTTTTACCTGAAATCGTTTGATTATCTAACGTAATATTGAGTACTTAAGAAGAAGAGACAGAGTAAGTTCGTTGTATATGCTAGTCTATATCTGTTTATAGAATATGTTAAAAACAGTACTACTCTCTATAAGATCTGGAACGAAATAGGGTTTTATAACGAAAAGAACTTAAAATGGAAAGAAGATGTATTCTCGAGCAAAAGCGGCTTAGCTAGAGAAATTATGCAATATGACTATCGGCTGAGAAACGGCGTTAGCAACTAATCAGGTAATCGAATCTTTAGATTTAAGCGCGTATATGAAGACCTAGCTTCGATCGAAAGTCGTTTAAATAGTACTATAAATTAAGGATCGTTGCTAAAATTGAATACAAGTGAACTCATAAGCTCGCATATAAAGCCACCTGTGATATAAGACTAAGATGAGGCAAGAAGTAGATAATTTTTTAGTTATATTAAAATACTAGCTTCGACTAAACGTCGTGTGAGATTTGAGATCTTAAACGAATTATTGTCTAGTTCAGTTAACGGCAATATTGGTCCGTAAAGAATAGAAATCACAGCAGTCGGTGAGAGAAGTAGAAACCATTATAGAGATACTCGTGGGCTAAGTAGTTTAGCTGAAGACTTAATTATAACTAGCAAGCCTGCATGCGTAGCAGGTAAATACTTAAAGTTATTTAAACAAGTTGTCCGCGAGTAACCGCGTAATAGCGAGAAGGCACCTAGGGACGCTTAGAGTAATTCTCGGTTGTATAATAGGAATAAACCTGCCGTAGGCGCATATCTGAACGAATATACGTCAGATTTCTCTGATAGCGACTACACTGAATTACATAGAGTTAAGCACGTTAAGAGACGTAGAGCTAACAGAGGATGGCTGTTAAAGAGTACGGCCCCCAACGAAATAACTCAAAACGACCGTGTTGACGGCGCAGTAAGAAGATGAGCACTCATGACAATTCAGAGTAGAATTGCCTCTAACTAAAAGCCACAAAGCTATAAAGAAGCTATAAACTGCATCGAAAAGAATCGATGGCGCAAAGCAATTCAAGAAGAACTTGATTCATATAAAGCTAATGAATCTTTTGTAATAGCAGACCTGTTTAAAGAGCATAAGACTCTCGTCTCAAAATAGGTGTTTAAGATCAAAATCCAGAACGTGTCTGTACGATACAAAGCACGGTTAGTAATTCGAGGTGATCTGCAATTTGAAACCGATTTAGATATATATGTTTTTATAGCTAAACTAGCAACGTTCAGACTCTTCATAATCATAGTGGCTATACTCAATATAGAACTGTATCAACTGGACGTTAAAACTGCGTTCTTAACCTTTAGACTACTAGAAGAAGTCTATATGACAATCTCGAAAGGCTATTATGAGCATATTTCTAAAAGGATTAAACGACTAATTCTTCTGCTAAAACGTGCGCTATACGGACTACGTCAGGCATTTAGAATCTGGAACATAGACATCGATGCCTTTCTAAAGACGTTAGAATTTATATCTTGCGATGACGACAAGAGCCTGTATATCAACGAAATAGAAGGAATTCTGATTCTTCTATACGTAGATGACCTTCTTATAGCGACAAAGACTAAAGGCAAAATAGAGAAAATCAAGAAGGCCTTGAAAGCTAAGTATAAAATGTCTGACGTAGAAGAAGCTAAAATCTTTCTAGACATTTAGATTAAAAGAAACCGTCAAAGAGGAACGGTCACTTTATATCAATCCGCATTCATTAAGATAATTCTCACCCGCTACGGAATGGACCAGTGTAATTTCACAAAAATCCCTATAAAACGCAACTTAATTGTTAACGACGGAGAACTTCTAATCGGCGACGCGATTCAGTAATATCAACAATTAAACGGCCAATTTATGTATCTAATAATTTGTATAAAATCAGACCTGGTCTACGTAATAGGACAGCTAGTTAAATACAACTTCAGACTAATAACCGTACACGCCGAAGCGGCACGAAAAGTACTAAAGTATCTAAGCAGAACCAAGTCCTTAGAACTAATATTAGGCGAAAATCAAGATGAAGACTAACAAGAAAATCTACTACTTAACTACTCAGACTCAGACCTAGTAAGGGATCTAGATAATAGGAAGTCAACTAAAGGGCACCTGTAGTTTTTGAACAAGAGTCTGATCATATGAAAATTTAAAAAGCAAACTATTATAGCTGACGGCACATAGCACGTCGAATACATAGCTGTATTCGAAGCGGCCAAAAACGCCATTTAGTTAGAACGATTAATTAAGACAGCAGGAATCCAACTTCGAAAGTCGCTAATTCTACGGCTTGACTGCACAGCTGCACAGTTATTAATTATCAATTTCAAGCAGCATAATCGAACAAAACATATAGACATTAAGTACCACTTAGTTAGAGACATATATACGAAAAGGGAACTTTAAATTAAAAGAGTCCTATTCGCAGATAACTCAGCAGACGATCTGACCAAACTCTTGGCGAAACTCAAACACCAGAAGCACGCAACTATAATAAGTTTAAGATTTTTATAAAATATGCACTTTTTTTCTTATTTTAACGGTTTCCATCTACGAAAGTGGTTTTACGATTAAAAAAGGTTTTTAATAAAACATAAATAGCTACGATTAATACGAAGATTTAAGCTCAGTTAAGCATATTCATAGTTATAGTTTTACTCTTAAAACGGCGAAGGTCCAGCTCTAAAGCTGTTAGAATTAACTATCTAACTACGAAGATGAACATGTATCTTAGAAGTATCCCTCCTATAGATTCTGCCACTTAGTAGGTTGCTTAAAGTGCGAGGATAATAGCGTTTATTAAAACGGCATCAAAAGTTATATCAGTTTAGTACTAGCGGTAAGTAAATGTAACTAAGATATATATCTCGTATTAAAAAACCTTATTCACATCGAATAGAGGTTTGATAGGAGTGTTAGAATATTTTACCCTCGATATAACCTTACTAGATACAGAGTAACTGGTTACTCTGTATATGTTTACTACTTACCCTGTATATGACTAGCTTAGTTACCCTGTATGTGCTACTTCTTGTATATAAACTCTTCGCCAGAACACTTTAGTCTGAAGAGCACTTAATAAAGTACACATCACTCCACCTAATCTTCTAACATAAATACTATTACTTTCGTACTTTAAACAACCTACTAGATAGCAGAATCTATAAAAAAGATATTTCTAAAGCACATATCCATCAGGAAAAAAACACATTTCCATCTTGCTCCATCCTGCCCATCCTAAGGCAAGATGGGCAGGATGGGCAGGATGGAAACCTGCCTTCCGGGTGGAAGCCCTCCTTAGGATGGAAGACCTTCCTTAGGATGGACAGGATGGAAACCTTGGCAAAATCTTGGCATTAAATTTTTTGCAATACTATACTCTGTAATAATAATAATTATTATAATGTGATAAAAATAGTAATAATAATAATTTAGTTAATAATAATTGTTGCGATATACCGTATAAGGCGTAGTGTCGGGTCTATACGTACCGCTTTATAAATACAGGCGGATCTACGATGTGTTGAAATTTAGACGATCGATCATCAATTATACATACACAGACCTACATATTTTTCAGCGTATTTACGAGCTGTAGAACTATTAACACGTTATCAGCACGACTTCCTGATTTTAGAAAAAGTATTTACTAATTAAGTACAACGTGCTTTAGCTGTTTTTACGCTTTATTATAGTATTTGCAGACTTTTATCGATCGTAATCTCAGAATCGTAAAAATTATTTCGCTTTTTAAATTCCCGATATAACGTTGTATAGTATATCTTTTAGAACGCAATATCTACATCTGTTATTTTTTTAAGTAGATTTACTTTGACCGCAAATAGCCGTAACTACTAGATTTGGCTCGATAAAATTAAGCAAATGCTAAGATCGTATATAAAGTATGGCTATAAACTGTCAAAATTTATTGCCGATATTTTTATAGCGTTACTAGCCAGTACCTTAGAATTTTTATAAAATGCTAAAGAATAAATTAAAATCTCTTAGTTTATTATTAAAATAGTAGATGTTGCAGACGCTAAATCGTTAAACAAATACGAAACAGCTAAGTCATTCGCTGACAGTATTATACAAAAATTAGTTTATAATAATATATATAATATCCTCATCGGCTTGTTATTTAAAGCTATAATAGATTTATTTAAGGAGAGATATAAGCCTAATATCGAAGGCGTTATAAATGTGCTTAAAAATCGTCTTTTCTTTCTTACTGTATAGCTAAAGAAATACGATATGTATATAGCTGTTTCGCGTTACTTCGAGATAATTATATACATCAGGAAAAAAACATTTTTTCATCCTGCCCATCCTAGCAAGGGGGTTTCCATCGCGGTTTTTTCTGCTATGTGATTGATTCAAGAAAAACTACAACAAAAATAAGCGAATTTTAAACCAATTATATAGCTTAAAAATACTGAGATAGTATAGGATGGAGCGCGATAGAAACTCCCCTGCTAAAATAACAGGATGGAAACATGTTTTTTTCCTGATGTAAATATAAAAAAAAAGAAGTAATATCTTACTTTTTACCTTTCTACAGTTAAGTCTTATTAATACTGTCAGAGGGGTATTAGACGAAACCAGAGATTAGCACCTTAATATTTATATAGTTATATAGTTTTATATAACGAATGTTATTAATAAGACGATATATATAATCGAACGTTTGAAAGATTATATTCTTAAGTAAATAACTTTATTTTACTATAGACGTAATGCTTATAGACATCAGGAAAAAAACATTTTTCCATCCTGCCCATTCTAGCAGGGGGGTTTCCATCGCGGTTTTTTCTGCTATGTGATTGGTTCAAGAAAAACCACAACAAAAATAAGCGAATTTTAAACCAATTATATAGCTTAAAAATACTGAGATGGCACAGGATGGAGCGCGATGGAAACTCCCCTACTAGAATGGCAGGATGGAAACATGTTTTTTTCCTGATGGAAGTGGAAAGTTAAAAAAAAAGGATACTAAACTTTAAGCCTTTTTTGCGTTTACGCCGCTATTAGCTACGGATGCTACCGATTTAGCAATATAGAAAAAAAATAAATAGAAATTTAAACGTACGATTAATTAAGATAATAAAATTAAGAAAAGTAGTGCAGAAAAGAAGATTCGCTTTAATATTAAGGAAAACGTAGATTTTAGTTCTAGCGCTAGAAGTATAACCCCTTAGAAAAAGAATAAGATAATCTACTTTTTATGCGGCATCTGTGAAGGTACAAGTTATTTAAAAGAACGTTACTTTATTAAGTATTTAGAACTTAGACCTTTAAACTAGAGAATTAAGAAGAACGTTTTTTTTTATTCTACAGTTCTTAAATCTCGTAACGTAATAACGGTATACAGAATTAATATCAAAAAAAATGCTTATAAAGGTGCTTTTAAAGAATTATAACATATAAACTTAGGCGTAAGCGACTAGATCTATAAAGATTACGATTTATTTATATCTAAAACTTATGTCTCTTTCGATATAGAGAGAAAGATAAAATTAAAAAATAATTTAATTATACTCGCTTAAAAATACGAAACTCTTATTATAGAAACCAATACTACTATTTTAAAGATATACGATGTACTATACGCGCTTTAAATAGCTTTAAATTTATATTCTATCAGAAAACTGTAAAAAAAAGAAATAAGCGTATATTTTACGCCTCAGAGTAATATTCTTAAGAAAAACGGTTTTATTATAGCACAGCTAATTTTCGATAAAGAAATAAGCCTTTACGTATTAAAAAATAGTAGTAAATACTGCGTACTTAAAAAGATACAAAACAAATTCTTTATTTCAGAGGCTATAATACTATTAACACATTAAATAATTACAGATCATACTTTTTTAACTAAAATTACGAAATTATTAAAATAGCACAGAAAACTAAATCATATCGATTAAAGAGTAATTCGCAAAAATAGAACTTAAGCTAAGGTTAAAGTATTCTTTAAGAAGTAGAGGAATTTAACTTACGAATTATACTCGT
>JAJTTU010000009.1:1392973-1405770 GCA_036971205.1 Arthrobotrys pseudoclavata
ACACGAGTAGTCGCATTCGACATTCTTAAAAAATCTTTTATATCGGCATTTATTCTTAAAATTTACGACTTAAAGTTATCTATTAAAATCGAAACAGACGCTTCTATTGCTGCTTTAGAGATATATCTTCTATAATTACATTTCGATAAAGAATAGTATCCTGTTGTCTATTTATCTCACAAATTTGACACTACTCAATTACGGTACGCTATTCACGATAAAGAATTAATGATCATTATAAAAATTTGTCGTAAGTGACGCGTCTACCTTCAAACTAAAAAACTATTTTTAATCTTATTTGATTATAAAAACCTCACTTACTTTCTTATTACTAAAGAATTAAGTCGACGATAGGTTCGCTAGTAAGAACTCCTCTGCGAATACAATATAAGAATTATTTACTTTAAAGAAAAAGAGAATGCTCTCGCCGATGCTATTAATCGACGACCCGATCTAACAGCAGAAATAGAACTCGATAAAAATGTCATTTTAAAAAATTAAGAAAAACACATCATTATTAACAAATCTTTTAATCTTACCGAATACACTATAGAAGACGACCTCAGATCACGGTTATTAAAAAGTTATTAATACGACGCCGTCTTAAAACGACTATTAGAAAAATTCCAAAATCTATTATAATATTTTGAACTTCAGGACAGAATTATTCTATTTCGCGATACCTTTTATATCTCCTTAAAAAAAGA
The DNA here is from genome assembly GCA_036971205.1 of Arthrobotrys pseudoclavata. Taxonomy (NCBI): domain Eukaryota; kingdom Fungi; phylum Ascomycota; class Orbiliomycetes; order Orbiliales; family Orbiliaceae; genus Arthrobotrys; species Arthrobotrys pseudoclavata. Next base: position 1,393,681 of record JAJTTU010000009.1, read on the forward strand.
TATAAAAAGAGATAATTTTTAAATATCACGATTTTTCAGTTTATAGTCATCTAGAAATAGATCGCACTTAAAAATTAATCACTAAAACATATTACTAGCCTTAGATGCGAAAATACATAAAAGAATATATCAAGATTTATAATATATATTGCCGAAATAAGCCTAATCGACACAAATCATATAAAACTCTGTAATTATATGACGTCCCCTGCACACCATTTGAAGTTATTACTTATGACTTTATTTAAAGAATGCTATTAGCCAAAAACTCATTTACAAATACCATTTATAACGAAATCTTGGTAATCACTTGCAAATTTTTCAAAATTGCTATTTTTGTTCTATAAAAAGACAAATAGAGAGCTATCGAATTTCAACAGATATATCAACAACATATCTTTTTCAAATACGAAATACAGCAGAAACACATTTGCGATCGAGACATTCTGTTCGCTAGCAAATATTGACAATCCGTCATGAATCAAACAGGCATTAAGCTAAACATTACCATTAAAGCTCATCCGCAAATCGACGGAATCTTTGAACGACTAATTCAAACATTAAAAATATATCTTCGAAGCTTCGTAAATTATGCGCAAAATAACTGAATATCTTTGCTTTTTTTCGTCGAATTCGCATATAATATCTTCCAATATTCTGCGACAAAACTATCATCTTATAAAATCTTACGAGGATGAACTCTAAAAGCTTTTCTATCACCTTTTTTACTAAAAAAAGTTGTGCCACAAGCTGAAGATCACATGAAAAAAATAAGAAAACTCTATAAGAACCTTAAAAAAGACCTCTAATTTTTTTAAAAAGGAATAGCATATTATTACGATCGAAATCATCTAAAAATCCCATCACTAAAAGAAGAAGATAAAGCATATCTGCTTACACGAAATCTAAAAACTAAGCGCCCTAAAAAACTCGATTTTTAGAAATACGGTCTTTACACAATTAAACAAAAATTAAAGAAACATCAATACGAACTAAACATATTTAATTCTTTAAAAATTTATCGAATCTTCTATATATCACTTCTCGAACCGACCTTCTCGAGATTACGAAAAGAATAGAACAACATAAAAATCGAATACAAAGACTATATTAAATACAACGTCGATAAAATCCTCGCCGAATCTAATAACGATAATAAGTATCTCGTTCGATGATCTCTACTCTACGACTTAGAAAACGACTTCTGATAATTAAAGAAGAACATCTTCTCAGAATTCATCCAGTCCTATCTAGGAAAGACCGAGATGCTCGCTCAGCAGGCTATTACAGAGCTAAAAAAAAGACGCAGACAGCCTAAAAAGAACCAAAAAAGGGAATTTTAACTATAACAATCTTAATACTAATAGAGATTTTTTTAAAAAAAACTTATTTTATCTACATTTCTTTTCATAAATATACCTTCTAATATACTATTAATACAATCGATTTAATCTCGCTTCCCTCGCTTTTCAGCGTAGAAGAAGTTCTTCTAGAACTTTCCGCTAAACGGGCTACGTTAATAGAAAGACACGCAATAAACGAATCCCCTTAAACAAAATTATAATTTTAGAAGTTAAAGACTCCGCGTATAATAAAAGGAACTCTCGACAAGACATTTTATTTTAAAAAAGAGTTACGAATATAAAGAAAAATTAAGCAAGACTACTTTAAACATTCTCTTAAATATCCTTCAGGAAATCTTCTATTAAAAATTCTATACTATTCTGAAAGAACTTCTTCAACAAAGAATTATCTAGAAGATCCCAGATAGAGCTAATAAAATAGTTATACGATTTTATTCTCGTCGTAAGAATCTCACTTAGAATCTCTCTATTATTATCCACTTACTCAGAATCTAAGTTCTACGTATCATTTTTAAAATAATAATTTACCGATTCTTTAATAATATCCGCTATCGTCTCTATCTTTTTTCTAAAATCTAGCGCGAAACCCCCTGCTATATTTTCCTTATATAATTTTTAATCTTTATAAATAAAACTCTCCTAATACCTCTTAAAAACGACGACAGCCTCTTTTTAGTAATACTTTAACTCTAATATAACTTTCTGAAACTCTTTTAATAAATCTAAAAGTTTAAATTAATTCTACGTAACTAATTATTGATTCTTTTCGACGCGTTTCTGAGCTTTTTTAAAGCGAACGAAAACTTCTTTTAACTCTTTAAGCTTTCGATCTCGAACTTCAGAAATCCTCGCGATTACGAAAAAGTTAGAAACGCTCTCGAAAATGAAAAAACATCGATTATTTACAAAGAATAATATTACAACCTCTTCTTTTTTATTTAGCGTATATTAAATACCTAACGCTTCTCTTTAATATAATGCAAGAATATTCACCCCGAACACAACGATCGCAAGTTTCTGCTGTCTCGATTTCTTTCGACTTAAATCGTTTTAAAAACTTTGTTTTTCGACGTTTTGACTGCAAACTGCCGCCTTAATTATTGAAAAATTTGAAAACTCGATTTTTGCTCATAATAAATATATATTATTCAAGCTACGTTTTAAGAGAAAAATTTACTGATTTAAGTTTTAACCCTATATTATCGATAAAATTCTGCTATTTTATAGCTAAAACTGATTATGTAATCTGTCTTCTCTCTTCACAATAAAATTATTTCTGCATATTTGCTCACGAGAATCTGCCTCGCAAAATTTTTTTTTACGAAAAACTACTTCGAAGAAAAATCCCGTACGAAATAACGCCTACTTTATAACCTATAACACGTATATAGAAGAATCCCGCACACGAAATTCATCCTTATGAATTTTTCGAACAAAAAAGGAAAAATAGTATCACGACCTCGCTATACGTCTTAACCAAACTAAACAAAATAACTTGACGTATCAAACATTAATTTCTTCTCATGAATTTCCTTATGACTAGTTTACAATATGTTTACAATTCCTATCTTACGTTTGCTATTTATTTAAATACTTCATGTACCTGCGACTTTACTAATATTTCTTGACTTTTTATGTTGATCACAACACATGTTTGATTTCGCACACTTCTGTAACAAACATATTTTAACGAGCGACTACGAGCGACTCGAACGACTGCCAAAAATCGCTCAAGACGCTCAAAACGTCTACTCGATTATATTAAGATATCTACGCTTTATAGAAAGAGGTTTCGTATATATAATATTTTTTGATCGATAATAGTTCAAAATTCCTTCTTGAACTCTATCGATCAACTTATCAACGAAAACTTCTATTAAACAGTCATATCTGACTGTGTTACATATTCTACTTACAATTCTATTCATTCATCCGAATACATAATTTCCTACACTGAGAGACCTGAATAAATAGAGTTAAGAAATTAGCAAAGTGCTAAGCTGTTTTGGGAATCCTGCCAAGGAGACCTGGGACAGGTGTAACACTAAGTCTTTAAAATTTAAAGGTATTCGGATTTTATCCATAATTTGCAGCGAATAGAGAAATTCCAGTAATATCGAATATTTTATTATTGTAGAAATATTTAGCTAGAGGTAACTATTTAACTTAGTCGTCTTGTTAATAATTAACGTAAGCTTTAAGATACTGTTTTATTATAAAATTAATACGTTCTGTTTATCCGTCAGTCTAAGAGTGATAGGCAGTACTAGGTCGGTAATAGATTCTCAAGCGATAATTGATTTTATCTCAGAATTCGTTTAGGAAGTTCTTCTTTTTGTTTAAGATAGCTTCTTTAAATAATCCGTATAATTTCTATATATCTTTGAGAAATAATTCGGCTAATTCTCTAGCGTTTAATTTCTTCGTCGTCGGAGTTAGGTATATCATTTTAAAGAGTCTATTCACGGTAACAAGAATTGCGTTATATTTATTAGATTTCGGTAATTTAGTAATTAGGTTAAAAAAAATATTTTACTAGTTTCGTTCTACGATTTATAATAATTGTAGTAATTCTTGAGATGCATTTCTAGACGTCTTAATACGTTTACAGATGTGGTAATTGTCGATATATCGATTAATATTCTTTCGAAGTTCTACTTATGTATATTGCCTTTGAACTAGTTTTAGCGTTTTTGCTCTTTCTAAGTATTCTGCTATAAAGTAATTATAATATTGCTGCAAGATTTCTTCGCGGATCTTTTCATTGTCGAGTACTACTTTTTTATCATTGTGGTAGAGTTCGTTTTGTTCTTCTTTCATTTCTGATATTTTAATCTTGAGGTGTTGTTTATCTTCTTTTCTAAGAGCTTTTATGATGTTCTGAATATAAAAGTCTTTAAGCATTGTCGCTTACCAAGCTTCTTGTGTTGTTATGATGTCAATTTATTGAATTTTTTCAAATAATATAAGTGTTCTGATTCGATTTTTTATATGCTTATTCTTCTTTTTCTGAAAGAGGTCTCTCGACTTTCTAGTTAATGCATCGGTCTTAGTATTAGTTTTCTCGGGAACGAAGAATATTTTAAAATCGAATCGAAATAAAAACTCTATCTATTTTATTTGTTTTTATTTAAGATGTTTTTTGGTTATGAAATATTCTAAATTCTTATAATCTGTGAGAATATGTACTTAAATATAAACGTTTATAAAGTATCGTTTCTATTCTTTAAATACTTGAATTATCGATAGGAGTTCTTTGTTATAAATATTATAGTTATATTTTGTCGATGTCATCTTTTTCGATTTATAGACTACGAGATGTCAGAAACCGTTATCGTATTTTTAAAAGAGAACTACAGCGTAAATAAAGTTTAAAACGTTTATTTTTATTCGTGTTTTTAATATAGAGTTTTAATATTTCAATATCGGTTTAGTACAGAATACTTGTTAAAGTGTTTAAAAGACGATTTTTTCTTCTTTTTCTCAGCGAAATACTTTATCTTTTTTAGTTAAATTATAGAGAGGTTTAGCTATCTTCGTATAGTTTTTTATAAATCGTCGATAAAAGTTTGTAAATTCTAGAAAAGATTGTACTTCTTTAATAGCTTTAGATTCTTCTTTTAATTCTTTCTAATCGAATATGTCTTGAATTTTAGCAGAGTCTATTCTAATTTTATTGCTTTTAACGATGTATTCTAGAAACTCGATTTCTTTGATGAAGAATTCGCATTTAAAGAGTTTAATATAGAGTTTTGCTTTTTGTAGTGCTTTGATGATTTTTTTTATATAACGAATATGTTCTTCTTTTGAATTGTTGTAGATGCAGATATCATCGAGATAAATTACACAGAATTCGTCTAGAAATGGTCGTAAGGCTTCGTTGATATAAACTTGAAAGACGGCTAAGGCGTTCGTTAATTCAAAGTGTATTATTTAAAACTTAAAATATTCGTATTTAATACGAAAGGCTATTTTCTCTTCGTCTCCTTTAGCTATTTTAATACGATTATAGGCGCTATAAATATCTAATCGGGTGAAATGTTTAGTTTTTTTAAATCGATTTAAAGTTTTATCGATTCGTGATAAGAAGTATTGATCTTTAATAATAATAGCGTTAAGTTTTCTCTAATCTACGCAAAGTCGTAGTCTTTTATCTTTCTTAAAAACGAATAAAATGAATGCTTTTTATGAACTGTTAAATCTTCGAATGAATCTTTTAATCATATTTTCTTTAATCTAGAGTTTGAGGATTTTGAAGTATTCTTCACTTATTAATTTTAATGGTTTTTAAATGAGCTGAGTTTTCGATGATATAAAGATTTTTATATCTTCTTTTCGTTGTAATGGTAGAGTGTTTCTTTTCTTTTTCGAGAAAGCTTCGGCAAGATCTTGGAATTTATTAGAGAGTTTGATAGTTTCTTCGATTTCGACTGTGTTATTGATAAATATGATTTGTTTCTATTTTCTTTCTAGACCGTAGATAGTAAAAATAGGTTCTTGTTTTATAGTTTTTTTAAAGACTTCCGCGCTTACGATGATAATCTTGAATAAGCAATTTATATGTACTTGATTATTTTTCCAATCGATATAGACATTATGTTTTTTGTGCTATAGCTTTCCTAAATTCAAAGATTTGGTGGTGTTGACAATATCGACATTAACGATCTCTTTATGATCTTGAATCTTTATTTTAAATTGAGTCATTTTTTTAATAGATTTTCTGGTTTCATTGAAGTATTCTATAGATTTAGAGATCTTCTTAAAATAGAGTAAAAAATTATTCTTAATTGCAAATTTGCGACTTATATGTATTTCTGTGTCGCTGTTATCTAAATATGCAAAGGTTTTAACAGATTTCTGAAAATGAGAGTATAAGGTAATAAGGATTTTAATATAAGATTTAAATAATATTTTAGTATTTTTAGAGTTTAAATAGAAAAATGGATTCTAGGATATAAAGAAAATTTGTGATATTTTTCGAGGCTGCGGAGTTCTCGAAGTAACAGATTAGATCTTATCTTGCTGTGTGTTATAATTTATAGTTAAACTTGTTTTTTTCTCTGTTTTTTCTTGGCGTCTTTTTATGAGTAGTATTCTAAAAGAGATGTTATTTTATTTTGGATGTTCTTATGGGTAAGTCTTCGGATATTCTGGTCTTTAATAAAACGAAGATCGTAGAGAATACGTCGAGTTAGTCCTTTCTAGAACTTCTTGTTTAAATAATTATTAGCGAAATATCTTCCTTTTTTATAGTACAGGTATAGCTTCTGAGCTTAACGTCGGTCTTTTTTTTTTTGGGTTAATTGTCCTCGAATATTTCTAGTAGATTAATTTATAGATCTAAATCTGAAATAATTATTTCTTCAGGTCTGTTGAGGTTGACTAGTGTTATTAGTCCTTGTTAGTCTTTTTGGTGCTGAGGTCGGGATATTCTTCTTTTAGAATTCTTTATTTGTTAGATTTCGAGATTTCTTTTTTGTATTTAAGATTCGCTAGTTATTGTTAAGACGTTAACAAAGAATAATAAAATTATCGAAGTTTTTAGGGAGCGTTTTTTTAGTAATCAGGAGTTCTTTCACTTCGATGCATAAACTATGTCGTAAATAAGCGATTTAAGCGGCGTTATCGTAGTTCAAGCGTCTTATAAGACGTTTAAATTCTGTCAAGTAGGTGGAAAAGGGCTTATTGACTTGTCTTAAGTTTCTTAATTCTTATTCTGCAATTTTAGTAGGGTTAGAGTCTTCAAAAGCTTTTTCGAGCTATGTAGTAAACTCGGCGTAGATATTCTAGTTTTATGCTCTTTCGTTGATATCATATTTATTGAAAGCTAACTCTGCTAGATTTCTTTTAAGGAGATTAACGACGTATATAATCTTTTTTCTAAACGTAACAAATTTAGTGGTCTCTTCTTTATATTTATTATTGAGCTGGGTTAAGAAGTTTCGTAATTTATGAGGTTTAATGCCATCGAAAGAATTAAAATCTGAAAATTTGATGCTTGAAGCAACCGCCGAGGCTGTCGTAAGCATATTATTTTTAAAGTATTCAAAGACTATCATTATGGCTTTAGTTTGTTTAATAGTAAATCTTGATAGGACGATAACTGCAGTTTCTTCTTCGGCGTCTTTCCTTTTAGAGGACTCGTCGTGTGGTGGGGCCGGTAATGACATTTAGGTATTAGGTTAATAAAGTTGCGAAGCAATAAAGTGTAAGAAATCGTATAAAGACTAGTCGAGGTATCAAGATAATACACAAATGTTACAAAACGAGAATGATGTACTAGTATAAATATAGATTAATACTTAAATTATTATTTAGTTTTTAAATACATGACAGCGAACATAGCGGTTTAAATAGACAATTAATAAAGAAAATAATAAAGTAAACTAGACAGAAGTTAAGTCTAAACTAGACGTTCGGATATATAAAGTGTTGAACTAGACAAGAGTTAAAACTATATAATTTATTGAACTAAATAGGAGTTAAATCTGAACTGAATATCTGAATATATAGAGTGTTAAACTGAACAGAAGTTAAGTCTATATAGAGTGTTGAACTAGATAGAAGTTATTTCTGTATAAATCGGGAAGTCTATATAAGATAAAAGTCTAAATAGGCTCTATACCGCACTTATTAAAATAATAGTTATAATCTTAGTCTGCGAGTTTCGAGGTCTAAATTTAGATACTTTCTTATTCTGGGTCTGCGGTTTGTGTTACGTTGTGTAGTTTTTCTTTTAACTACAATATCGCCTGGATGTTTCCTATGGTTATTCTGAGGGCTCCTCCGGCCGCCTGGATTTCTGCTTGGAGTTTATTATGCTGCGATTGCTTTGTTACAATTACTATCATTATAACGTCCGATAATAAGTAAATACTTTTAACTCAAGACGATTAAAGTTTTATCGTTTTTATTTTTTTTCCTCTTCCTCCTCCTTCTTCTTATTATTTTTTTTACTTCTCTTCTTCTTATACTTATTAAAGCTATTTAGTGCGCGCGAATAATCCGCAGTTTAGTAATTCTTACTACCGTAGTTAAAATAAAAGTTATTTTTGATACAGCGAGCCTTTTCAGCTTCCTCTATATATTTCACGTAATCTATTTACATTGTATTAGAGTTATTAGCCGTGATAGATAGCGTAGCTGTGTGAGACGACATTTCTTGCTGAGTATTTCCGTATTCGTTCGTGGGTTCTCGTCTGCTGTAGCCGTCTATAAAGCTCTTATATTCTAAAGCCTGCTATACTAATACCGAAAGAATCTTGGGTCGATTAGTCTCGATATCCTATATGCTAAGCAAGACTCTCTGAACTCTCTCCGTTAACTCTTTATAATAGAGTTAAACGAAGATCTCTTCGGCCCAGCCTGGGAGCTTATTACGAAGAGTTAAGAATTGAGTCGTGTAATTAAAAATCTTCTTAAATTCTTATTTAATCTCGAAAATTACTTTAGTAGCTTATTCTTTTTCGTTAACTACTCCCTAGTAGCTAAGCAAGGCTGTTTCGAAGTTAAGCCATGTCGTGAGTTCTTTAGAAATGTCGAGGAGCCTTCCTTCTGTCTCCGTTATAGTTCGTCTCTTTACGAGAGGCTTCGCTCAGTCATTAGCCGAGTTTTTAAATTGTATTAAGGCATAATCTATCTTTCTTCGATTCGTAACGAAGGGGCCTTTATTAGCCGCAAAATATAGTCTTATCTAGTATAAGAAGTTTTATAGCGTCTGACTTTTTCCTTCGAACGTTTCTAGTAGTCGGTATAAGCTTGTATATCTGCTCGCGAAAAGCGGCAACTCGTAGTTTTCTGTAATTTATAAGTCCTTTACTAACTGTAGCTATAGTGTAGGTATCGAGTCGGCTCGACCCTCTTCTTCTAGATTCAAGTCTAGTCGACCTAGAATAAAGGTGAGCGTTTACTTAAACTCTGCCATTTAGGCTGCTATCTGGATAAGTTTTAGCTGCACCGGTTCTTCTATTATTAGAGGTTAAGAAGTGGCCGTACGAAAGAAGGTACTGGGATACTAGAACTAGCAGTAATTACGTTTTTATAAGCTGCTATTCTTTGTTCTCTTTCTCCTCTTCCCCACTATACGAATTGTGCCTGGTCGTCGGCTGATAGCGCCTGGAACTCTTCCGGCGTTAGGGGGGCGTAAGATAAAGAATCTATTGTTAATAAAATTTGATAAGAATAGATAAGATACGACTCGCAACGGGCGACGAATCAATATAAATAACTAAATAAAATATAAGGCTACGATGTCTATTAAAGCCTATCGAAAGTGCTCGAAACGTAATACGATATATCTTAAATGATAAAGTTAACTTGATACTTAGACTGATATTTAGATTATCTAGTGCCGATTCGAGTCGTCACTGAAGAATAGTTATATATATATATTCTATATATATAAGGAAGGACGTTTAAAGGACGTTCTTCCGAAATTATATTATAGTAGTCTTATTTATTTAGCTCGAGACCTGTCGAAGGCAGTCGTAGTTTATCATATGTTATTGTGTAGTATTTCGGATATTATACTTTTATAATACTACTTTAAACGAATATCACGGTTTTCTGACACCACACTCCGTATGTCTAGGACGACTGTCTCCTGACACCACCTCCGTAGGCCTAGGGCGAACGTCTAGGAGAGCGTCTCCTGACAGTAGTATTTCTGAAAACGTAGTCTATGTCTTATTATTAGTAAGTAATTCTATTTCTTTTTAAATTATAGCTAGCTAGTCTTTTTTCTTTTTATTAGCTATAGCTTTATCATAAAATTGTGATAGATCGAGGTTAATTAAAGCATTTTCTACGATTATAAAAGTAGTAATCTCGATAGTCTTTGCGTACTATAAATATTTGACTTTAGAAAATTAAATAATTGTAGTATATAATGTGCGTACTTTTTCTATCTCTCTTAATTTTCTATTGTGTTATAGCGCGGTCTGCTCTTCAAGTTCTATCTGTCTAGCTTTAGTAGTTTTATCGTCGATTATTTCGTTTACGATTATTGGGTTATCTGACTTTTTTTGCTGTTAAGTAAGTAGAGTATTAACTATTATTATAAAATTTAGCTTTTTAGCAGATTAGCCTTTCGATAATATAATATCGATATGTCGTTAATTGTCGTCGTATATCTTTTTAACGTTAAGCTTGTTTTGTAGCTCTATATTCTGCGGATTAGAAAGTATAAATATTAATAAAGCTAAAATAACGTATAACTTCTTTTAGTAATTAGAATCTAGGAAGTATGCTTTATAGTTTTCTCGTTCGAGAATAGAGCTATCGACGAATACTACGTCTCTAATTATAGAGACGTATTTCTTTGAGATATTTTAGACTTTATATTGTTTTAAGATACGAGTGTATCTTAGAAATATGTTTTTTTATGCTTTGTGCTAGCTGAGAATCTTCTTGCGTTTCTTTTTAGGCACTATAACGTATATTAAATAGCTAAATAGATATATACGAGTATAATCGATAGGGTTTTTATTAAATTATTCTTCTAAAGATTTAAACGTCTGTTTTTTTTTCGCTTAGGGGGTACTAGCCTGTTGCTTATAAAGTAGGTGTAACAAAGCAATCACAGCATAAGGAACTCCAAGCAGAAATTCAGGCGGTCGGAAGAGCCTTCAGAATAACCATAAGAAACATCCAGGCGATACTGTAGTTGGAAGAAAAACTATACAACGCAACACAAACCGCAGATTCAAAATAAGGAAGTATTCAGATATAAACTTCGAAACTCGCAAACTAAGATTATAACTATTATTTCGATAAATACGGTATAGAGTTTATTTAGGCTTTTACCTTACATAGACTTCTCGACTTATACAGAAATAACTCCTATTTAGTTCAATACTTTATATAAATTTAACTCCTATCTAGTTTAACACTCTATATATCTAGATATTCAGTTTAGACTTAACTCTTATTCAGTTTAATAAACTATATAGTCTTAACTTCTATTTAGTTTAATACTTTATATATTCGAACGTCTAGTTCAGACTTAACTTCTATTTAGTTTACTTTATTATTTTCTTTGTTAAATGTCTATTTAAATCGCTATATTCGCTATTATGTATTTAAAAACTAAGCAATAATTTAAATATTAATCTGTATTCACACTAGTACACTACTCTTGCCTTATGACATTTGTGTATTACCTTGATACCTCGACTAGTCTCTATACGATTTCTTACAGTAGGTTATAAATAGAGTTTCTGGCTAGAATACTTTTGATAAGTTAAATTCTATTAGAATTACAATAATAAGTTCTCGTAGTATATATATTACTCTCTTAGCTATATTGTTCTGCTCGTGTGCGTATAGGGCGAAAAATTTAATTTCGATGCTATATTCTGCGTAAAAGATCTGTATTTTCTTCTGTATAAACTCCTTTGTATTATTAAGACGTACAGCTATTATTTTAGATTGTTAATCGTATTTGTGTTCTATTATCGTTACGAATTAAATAAAACGTATTCGATATTTTAAACGATTTATAAAGAATCTTATCTATTTATAATAGATAGTCTCGTCTACAATTATAAGCGCATATTTTGCTTGTTAATATAGTTTAGCTGTAGAATCTAAATGACGTTTATATAGTAAAGCTGTTATAAATAATTTTATTATGTCTATGTGTATACATTTTAAGGAATGTGACTTTTTAAAAGTAGCAGAATCTAAATTTAGACGTATATTAACTTTAAATAAGAGATACTCGTGT
>JAJTTU010000010.1:7626-42209 GCA_036971205.1 Arthrobotrys pseudoclavata
TCAGTGGAAACAGGCATACTATAAGGTTCATCAATTTCATCAATTTTATTTTTATTATATTTAACACCATTATTTAATGAGTTGGAACAAAAAATGCTATCTATTAAGAAACTCTCTTATATAGACGATTTGGCGTTAGTTTCAACAAATAAAATAATAGAACAAAATATAAAAGAATTAGAAGAAGCTGCAAAAATTGCGTTCGATTGGGCACAAAATAATGCAGTAGCTTTTGATGATATAAAATCAGAACTAATTCATTTCAAAACAAAAAATAATAAAAATGGAGAAATAAATTTGGTGCTATCAAACGGTACAAAAATCAAACTCACCAAACAATTAAGGTGGCTGGACATATTTTTTGATGTGGATTTAAATTTTAAAAACCACATAAAAATTAAGACTAGTGCAGCAAATAAAATATTCAATTTTATTAAAGCGCTAGCAAATTCAGAAAAAGGATTAAAAACAAAAGCATTAATACAATTGTACAAAAGCTGCGTTTGTTCCGTTTCTGACTATGGATCTGAAATATGGTAGAAAAATCAAAAACAACAAAAAATTTTGAAAGAATTTAGATTAATTCAAAATAAAATGTTGAGAAAAATAACAGATGCCTTTAAAACAACTCCAATACATTTATTAGAGGTTGAAGCATCTATTTTACTACCGGAAATAAGATTAAATGGCATACAAAGAAGATATGCTCTAAGATCTCTATATCTTAATAAAAATCATCTAATAAAAATAAGAACTCCAGAATCTTTTCCACCAGAAGCAATCTTTGGAAGAGAAGATGAAAATGAAAATAAAAAATATTTAAATTGGTATGAAAATAAAAAAGATGGAGATAAAAAAGATTACATTTCTATATTAGATAATATTTTGTTAAAAATTAATTTTTTGATAAACCCATATACTAAAATTGAGGNAAATAAGTATTGTTTTAGACCTATCATGGGTAGAAAATAATATTAATTTTAATATTAATAGTATATCTAAGGATTTGGAAGCAGAAAACTATAAAAATAAAAAAGAGAGCTTAAATTCTAAAGAAAATCTCTTAATTTATATAGATGGCTTAATGCTAGAAATAAAAAATAAAAAATCCACAGGAGCTGGAATTTATGAAGAAATAGATAATAAATCTGTTTTTGAAATAAATTATAGCTTGGGCAAAAATATGGAAGTGTATGACACAGAATTAATTGGCTTAAGAGAAGGTTTTATCAAATCTCTTGAATTAATTAATAAAAATAATATAGTGAAAAATATCTATTTTTTCACTGACAACCAAGCTGTAATAAAGAGGTTGGAATCTCTAAAAATTGGGGCAGAACAAGAAATAGCATCAGAAATCTGGGAAATGGCGGGAGAATTAATTTCTAAAAATATTAATTTATTTATAGAATGGGTTTCTGGACATTTAAATATTACTGAAAACGAAAAAGCAGACTTTCTAGCAAAAGAAGCTGTAAAACAAAAACAAAAAAGTCCCTATAAATCTTTTGCCTTTTTAAAAAGGAAAATAAAAGAACAAGATTTAATAGAATGGGAAGAAAAATTTAAAAAACACAAAAATAGGGTTAATTATTATAATTGGCCTAGATTAAAGAGAAATAAAATTTTTACTAAATTTAGTAATAATTTTATTTCTTCTTTAACATAATTAAGAATCGGGCACGGTTATTTCAACAGTTACTCGTGTGTTGCAGGTTATGAACAATTGCGCTTCGTGAACAACAACGACAACCTCAGCGATACCACTACGAACGCCAAAACCCAGCGCAGCGCTGGGTTTTGAAAAAAAGAAAAAATTTTACGTCAATCGTTACCCAAAAGGCTTTCGAGTGACGTGGCCATTTTGTATTTAAACTCTGTGAACGTCTAGTTATTTTCAAATTACTACAACCATCAAAATTATACAATCGAACAGAAACGACATTATCTTCACCACTACTAATAGCACAATGGATACTGATACGGCAATGAAAAATGCTTTAAATGCTCTTCGTCATACCAATTTCAAAAATCGTAATATCTCAAAAACGGCGCGGCAGTATGGCGTTGACCGCCAGCGTCTACAGCGCTGTCTCAAGGGCATCAGCGCCAGACAATGCTGTTCGTTAGAACAGTCTTTAAACGCTGCACAAAAACAAGAGCTTATAGACTGGATACTACGCTACTCCGACCGAGGATTTCCACTCAGTCCGGCTATTGTTTTGGACAAAGCATCCGAACTACGTCGGGCTGTCTACTCTGACGCCCCTAATTTCCATCGGTCGTGGGTATCCCGATTTGAAAAGCAATTTAGTAGCCAGCTAAACTACAGAATCTCAAGCTGCATTAATATAGAACGTACAACAGCAGTTTCAGCGACATCGATTAAACTATATTTTAAACGAGTAAGTAATTATTCGTAGACGACGTCATTTCGACATTATATTAATATTTTATAGTTTCGAGCTATTGTACAAGACAAAACTATAAAACAAGGCAATATATAGAATTTCGATAAAAAGGGCATCATGTTAGAACGTGGTCAGCGTCATTAGAACATTACACGTCGTAATGCACACGTTCGGCCGACTCAAGACGAAAACAGAGAGAACATCATTATTATTAGTTGCATTAATGCCGACGGCACTAAAACAATGCCACCAACCATTGTTTTTAAAGGTGTCTATTATATGGAAGACTGGTACACAGCTTTGAATAACGAGAAAGTCAATTTTGGCGTTACAGAGAAGGGGTGGACGAATAACGCATTAAGCGTTTAATGGGCCCGTCAGTTCGAAGCCTACTCACGGATTGATACGCCGTTCGGCACGCCTGAAAATCGTCTGCTTATTTTCGACGGTCACGAATCACACGTATCCGTTGAATTTCTAGACTTCTGCAATATTAATGGCATAGAATTGCTGTGTATGCCCTCTTATAGCACCCATCTCCTCCAACCGCTGGACGTCGGACTATTCGGTCTACTACAACAGTATTATTCAACCTACGCCGCTAAAATTTTGCATAGTATGGACTATCAGCTGTTTTTATCGAAGGCTCAGTTCTATCAAGCGTTCAGAGAGGCACACGATAAAACATTTACAAAAAAGAACATTCTGTCTGCGTGGCGTCGATCCGGGTATTTCCCATACAATCCTAATTTTATTATTAGGCAGTGCAGGGAGATAACCCCCCCAATTATAAGTCTAGTTACTACGGACTTGGTACGAACGCCTCGAACGCTGAAAAATATTATTGATGTTAAAAATAAATTGGCTGTATACGAAATCTCATCGTCACAACGTTACTTAGTTAACGTGCTTGCAAAATCGGCAGAACTTAACGCTGTACGCTGTAACTTGCTAGAAACACAGCTTAAGGCATTACAAACAGCTTATAAAGAAAGACAGCGACGTGGTAGCCGACGTCATTTAATATCAGGGCAAAACGGTGGTCACCTGGTAACCGGTGCAGACATACAACGTATGAAAGCAGACTTAGACGAAAAACAACAAGCAGCAGTNACGAGTATCTAGTTAAAATACCAAAAGCTGGCATTTTAAGCAAAAACTGTTTATGCAGAAACACACCACAAACACCAAAACATCTAATTATGGAATGTATATTTTATAATTTAGAAAGAAAGGTGTTAAAAAAAGAACTTAAAGATAAAAGACAATTTAATTATAACTATTTATTATTTAATAATAATGGTATTATTTTATTGGAAAAGTTCTTAAATAAAACAAAAATTGCACAAAGAAGCAATAAAAATCCAAAAGACAACTTATTTATAGGATGAGGAAACCTAGAAATCTAAAATAATTAAATATATTTAATTAAGAGATTACAAGGTTCCGGAAATAAATAAAAATAGTCTTAGGCATTACACCAAAATTGGTGGATAAAAGCGGTCAAATTCACGACATTGTTCTTTTCATAAAAAGGAGAAATACGCAAGAGATAAGAAGAAAATCTCAAAACACATAATAAAAATATCAAAACAAAAAATAAGACGGTATTTTCCATATTTCATTTATTACATACTTTAGTTTTCAAATAAGGTGCGAAAATCATGTATTCTAATTGTTTCTTCAAACCGCCATAACCGAAAGGTTGCAAGCGTGTATGATTAATAATAATAATAATAATCATCAATTTTCCAATTTTTAATTAACTTTTTTAAATTAATCGTTGTAAATAATAAATCTATAATTGAGGATCCCATCTTGTCTTTTCTGGCATAATAATAAGTCGGTATACTATTTTGGTTGATTAATTATAAATTATTATTTTCAATCAACTCTATTATTTTGTCTAATCTTAAATTATATTTAATTTCAGAATTCCATAAAGAGTAATGAGCATTAAAATCTCCAATTAATAATGTTTTTTTGGTGCAATAAAGATTTATTTTATTAAATAATCTTTTTATTGTATATTCACCATTTTTTGTGTTTTATTGCTTTTCATTATAGATGTTAAAGATTCTGATTTCTCCAAATTTATTTGATTTTATATCAATTATTTGGCAGTCTTCGTCATCTATTAAATCTATTCTGTTTGTAATTTCAAAGGGGATATTTTTTGCAATAAATGCTACCACCCTTATTCTATTTTTTTGTTTTTTTTTAAGATTTGTTAAAATTGTTTAAAATCCCGGGTGTAAAATAGTGTTATTTTCTTTTGAAACCCATGGTTCCTGCAAGAAAATTAATTCTGCTTTATTTAATACAGAATTTAGCATTGATTGCATTATATTTGTTGACCTTCTGCAATTATGCTGTATAATTCTCAATTTGTTGTTTTTATTCATTTTGAGAATTAGATTGTTTTTTGTTTTTTAAACATATTAGGTCGTTTGCCATATATTCTCCACTGCAGTTTGCACATTTTGCCTTGATATGTTCGCAGGACTTTTTTGTTTCCTAGCAATTATTGCAAATGTGATTGATTGTTTTATGATTTTTTGCGCAAATACCACAAATTGAGTTGTTTCTACATTTAATTGCGAAATGTCCAGTTTTTTGACAATTTATACATTTATTGTTACCGAAAAGTTTTAAATATCTTTCCGTTTTCAATTTTTCTCCACCCAAAAATATATATCCTCTTTTTTGAGTGTGTATTGCTTCTTCTTTTGTTTTAGTTGTGTTGCGATATACCGTATAAGGCGTAGTGCCGGGTCTATACGTACCGCTCTATAAATACAGGCGGATCTACGATGTGTTGGGATCTAGACGATCGATCATCAATCATACATATACAGACCTATATACTTTCCAGCGTACTTACGAGTTGTAGAACCATTAACACGTTATCAGCACGACTTCCTGATCCTAGGAAGAGTATCTACCAACTAAGTACAACGTGCTTCAGCTGTTTTCACGCTTTACCGCAGTATCTGCAGACTTTTACCGATCGTAATCTCAGAATCGTAAAGATTACCCCGCTTTTCAAACTCCCGATACAACGCTGCATAATATATCTCTCAGAACGCAATGTCTACATCTGTTACCTTCCCAAGCAGATTTACCTTAGCCGCAAATGGCCGTAACTACCAGGTCTGGCTCGATAAAATTAAGCAGGTGCTAAAATCGCACATGAAGTATGGCTATAGGCTGTCAAAGTTCATTACCGATACCCCTGTAGCGCCACCAGCTAGTACCTCAGGACTCTCACAGGATGCTAGAGAACAAGCTGGGGCCTCTTCGTCTACCGCTGAAATAATAGACGTTGCAGACGCTGAACCGTTAGATAAGTACGAAGCAGCTAAATCATTCGCTGGCGGCATTATACAAGAATCGGTTTATGACGATATACATAATATCCTCACCGGCTTGTCATTCAAAGCTATGATGGATCTACTTAAGAAGAGATATAGGCCTGACATCGAAAGCGCTATAAACGTGTTTGAGAACCGTCTTTTCTCTCTTACTGTACAGCTGGAGAAATACGACATGCATACGGCTATTTCGCGTTACTTCGAGATAGTTATATAGATATAAAAGAAAAGAAGCGATATCTTACCTTCTACCTTCCCACAGTCAAGTCTCATTAATGCTGCCAGAGGGGTATTAGACGAAACCAGAGATCAGCATCTTAACATCTATACGGTTATATGGTTTCATACGACGAATGCTATCGATAAGACGGCATATACAATCGAACGTTTAAGAGATTATATTCTCAAGCAAATAACCTTGTTTCACTATGGGCGTAATGCCCGTAGACGTGGAAAGTCAGAAAAGAAGAGTGCTAAACCTCAAGCCCCTTCTGCGTCTACGCCGCCATTAGCTACGGATGCTACCGGCTTGGCAGCACACAAAGGAAATAAACGGAAGTTTAAACGCACGATTAGTCAGGATAATAGAACTGAGGAGGGTAATGCGGAGAAGAGAGTTCGCTTTGATACCAAAGGAAACGCAGGTTCTGGCTCTAGCGCTGGGGGTATGACCCCTCAGAAGAAGAATAAGATAACCTACCCTTCATGCGGCATCTGTGGAGGCACAAGCCACTCAGAAGAACGCTGCTTTGTTAAGCATTCAGAACTTAAACCTCTAAACTGGAGAATCAAGAAGAACGTTTCCTTCTATTTCACAGTTTCTAAACCCCGTGACGTAATAACGGTATACAGAGCCAATATCAAAAGAAATGTCTGTAAAGATGCTTCTGGAGAATCATGGCATATAGATTTAGGCGCAAGCGACTGGATCTGTAAGGATTACGATTTATTTATACCTAAAACCTACGTCTCTTTCGATATAGAGAGAAAGATAAGGTTAGAAGATAATTTAATTGTACCCGCTTAAGAATACGGAACTCTTATTATAGAAACCGATACTACTATCCTAAAAGTACACGATGTGCTATATACGCCTCAGATGACTCTAAACCTATGTTCTATTAGAAAACTGCAGGAAAGAGGGATAGGCGTATATTTCACGCCTCAGAATAATATTCTTGAGAAAGACGGTTTTATCATAGCATAGCCAATTTTCGATGAAGAAATAGGCCTCTACGTACTGAAAAGTAGTAGTGAATGCTGCGTGCCTAAGAAGGCACAAGACAGATTCTTCATTTCAGAGGCTATAGCGCTGTCAGCGCATCGAGTAACTACAGATCATACCTTCCCAACCGAAGTTACGGAATTATTAAAATGGCACAAGAAACTAAGTCATATCGGTTGGAGAGCAGTTTGCAGAAGTATGGCTCGAGCTGGGATTGAAGTACCCTTTAAGAAACAGAGAAATCCAACTTGCGAGCTATGCCTCTTATTTAAAGCCAATATACGCTTAAATCCAGATCCTGCTACCTCCAAGAAGTCACATCCCTTAGAGCGTATATACATAGACATAGTGGGGCTATTTGTAACAGCTTCACTGTATAAACGTCATTTAGATTTTACAGCTAAGCTACATCAACAAGCAAGGTATGCGCTTGTAATCGTAGACGAGACTACCCACTATAAATAGATAAGGTTCTTTACGAGTCGTTCAGAATACCGAGTACGTTTTATTCAATTCGTAACGATGATGGAACACAAATACGATCGACAATCCAGAGTAATGGCTATACGCCTCGATAATACAAAAGAGTTCATACAGAAGGAAGTATAGACCTTCTACGCAGAATACGGCATCGAAATTAAATCTTCCGCCTTATACACACACGAGCAGAACGGTACAGCTAAAAAAGCAATGCGGACGCTACGAAAACTTGCTACCGCAATTCTAATAGAATCTAGTTTACCAGAAGTATTCTGGCCAAAAGCTCTATCTGCAGCCTGCTTCACAAGCAACAGGCTAGTACCCCCCAAACGGAAAGGAGAACAGACGTCTAAATCCTCAGAAGAACAGCTCAATGGAAACCCTGTCGATTATACCCGTATGCACCCATTTAGCTGTCTGATGTACGTTACAATACCTAAAAAGAAACGCAAGAAGATCCTCAGCCAGCACAGAGCATGGAAAGGCATATTTCTGAGATACACTCATACCTTAAAACAGTATAGAGTCTAGAACATCTCAAAGAAGTACGTCTCTATAGTTAGAGACGTGGTATTCGTCGATAGCTCTGCTCCCGCACGAGAAAGCTATAAAGCATGCTTCCCAGATTCCAGCTACTGGAAGAAGCCATACGTTGCCTCAGCCCCATTAGTACCTATACTTCCTGATCCGCAGGATATAGAGCTACAGGACAAGCTTAACGTCAGAGAGATATACGACGACAACCAACGGCATATCGGCACCATGTTACCGGAAGGCCAACCTGCTAGAAAGCCAAATTTTATGGTAGTGGTTAATACCCTACCTGCTCAACAGCAAGGCCGCGCTGCGACGCAGTGGAAGACTAAGAGAGATAGAGAAGGCACGCACGTTACGTACTGCGATTGCTCAATCCTCTAAGGTCAGATACTTACAGCACGCAAGGGCTATCGAGGTTACTGCTTTTGTGACCGCAGAAGATGCCTCAATTGACCTCGATCTGCCACAATCTTATGATGAAGCTATAGCCAGTAAAGAGAAAGAAGGCTGGCTAGCTGCAATTCAAAGAGAAATAGAGTCGCTTACCGATAACAAGACATGGACTGCGCTTTCAAAGGTACCGCACGGTATTAAACCAATGAATACGCGCTAGATCTTCACTAAGAAGCGTACAGATTCGGGAATATTACATAAAGCCAGATTGATAGTAAAAGGCTACGAACAGCGCTATAGCATTCATTATACAGAAACGTATGCGTTAATTGTCAACTTACGTACCGTACGAGCCTTACTGGTGATTGCTGCGATTCTAGACTTAGAAGTTCACCAGCTAGATGTCAAAACAGCGTTTCTAAATGCTTCTCTACCTTTACAGAAGAGAACACCTATCGCTCTACCGGCAGGTTATAAAGCGCCAACTGGAGTTGTGGCACTACTTCTGCTAAAATCATTGTATGGCCTGAAACAGGCTCCATACCTGTGGAACGAAGACTTGAACAATACGCTTACAGACGAAGAGTTTCCATACAAAATGACAAAAAGCGAAATAGATGAATGCCTGTACTTTTGCAAAGGCATAATTATAGTCACATACGTTAATGACTTCCTAATCTTCTCAAAAGATATAACCATAATACAGCAGACGAAAACGTACCTAATGAAAATGTACGAAATTAAAAATATGAATAAAGCTAAACGATTTTTAGGCCTACGAATACGAAAGAATCGTATTTCTAGGACGTTACAAATAGACCAAGAAGAATACTGTAAAAGCATTTTAGATCGTTTTAGCATGCTTAACAGCAAGTCAAGACAGACCTCTATAGATCCTGACGTACAATTATCGAAGAATGCTTCCTGGCCCGCACTTAACGAAGAAGATCACGAAATCTACCGAAGTATAGTTGACTCGTTAAATTACGCCGTACAAAATAGCCGACCTAACTTAGCATATACGGTTGTAAAGTTAGGGCAGTATGCTCATGCGCCTACGGAGAAACATTGGAAAGCAGTAATATAGGCTTACCAGTACCTATCTACCACTTACAGGCAGTCACTCCATTATAACAACAAAATAGTCGATGAGAAAGATCTACCTCTACTACTAGAAGGATATAGTAATTCAGATTAGGCACAAACCTATAAGCCAGAGAATATTACACGAAAGTCAACGTTTGGCTACGTGTACCTACTAGGAGGTAGCATTATTTCATAGAGCAGTAAACTACAATCGGTTATTACGAAATCCTCAACTAAAGCAGAAGTAATAGCTTCTAATCATGCAGAAACTGAAGGAATTTGGCTTCGGAAGCTATTATCCTCAATCCTCGTATCGCTTCAACCGCAGACAACGCTCCCTCTACCCCCTACGGTTCTATACATGGACAATACTGCCGCCATAACCGTAAACACAACAGGTAGCAACCAACAGAAGACAAAGCATTATGATCTGCAATACTTCTGGATTAAAAAAAAGATAAGGAATAGCACCTTCAAATTAGAGCATCGTGGCTCCAAGGAGTTACTGGCGGATACGTTAACTAAGTCCCTACCGGCCAGCTCGCACAACTATCATTTTACGCGCATAGGCTTACTCGATTAAAAGAATGAGAATATTATTTTGCTTTATATTGTATAAAATCTCAGATAAAACGAACAGCCGCGCAGAATAAACAAACGAAGGATAAGGCCCTCAAGGCACTAAGGCGAAAAGGCTACGCCTCCAGCGGCAGCGTCTTTCGCTTGCACATAATTTTGCATCCTAAATTTATTTTAAATTAGCTGACGTACCGTCTAGGAATTAGAGCTATAACCTACGCATCCGCACGGCCGCGTAAATAGGCCAATTCCGCCATCACATCCTGCAAAGTAGGCAGGGGAACTGCACCGCCCGGAATACCTCGTGCCGCGTCAACCGCAGCGATGACCTGAGCATAGGTAGCACCCCCATCTACTGCTCCTCCAGCGCCACCAGCTCCACCAGCTCCACCACCTGCACCTCCTCCGTGCGCTGCTAGAGCCGCATTGACAGCTGCCAGTGCTGTATTAGAAGCAGTTAAGGCTGCATTAGCTATAGTCAAAGCTGCGTTGGCTGCAGCCAGCTGGTTCTGCAGGTCCCGTACGTCTAGGTTGGCAGGAAGGTGGGTAAGCTGGGGCATAGGCGTGCCGTCTGCCAATGTTGGCCCCCATACCGCTCCAGCGACAATACAGTCATTTGATAACGGTGGAGGGCCACCAAGAGCTACGCCATGGAGGGCATTTAGCGTATTAACGCTATGCCTGTGCGCCTGTGGAGCCGCAGTCTGATACATGACAGGATCTCCGGAAACGATTATAAGCGCTGGCGGATTACAGACGACAAAACTGCGTCCCGGCTCAGAAGCGCGAAGAGTCCTAACGCTCCGTGCTTAATACAAATTAGCATCTATCTCTTAAACGCATAGGATTACAGAACTTACACCACGTGCACAAAGAGTTTATCTTTGTACAGGAACTGCACTTATTACTGCGCGTATTCGGAGATACAATACACAGATAACCGTCATCGAAGCACCGCTGACAAGGTACGGCACAAATATATGATGCCGGATTGGCGAGAATAGCGTTCGCACGAGCAAGGTGACTGGCAACAGCAGCAGACATAATAATGCTATAAGGTTGTAAAGGTATAAAATAATATAATAGTAATAATGAAGCTGGGGCTATGAACGAAGCTGGGAATATGAAAGAATGGAAAGCAAACAAGGCGGATGACAGTCAGTTAAGTACTTCTCTTTCTTCAGAACAGCTCCAGATTTCTACACTAATTTTAGAGCCGTACAGCATGGCTCTAAGCTGGGGATGTGGCATGAAATCTGGTAAATTGCATAACTGCAACAGACGTTCCTACAGCTCCAGAGCTACGTACGTCCTAGATCATGATTCTAGAGCCATAAAGATTCCCATATGCAACAGCATGCACGGTAATTTACAACTGTTCGCTGCAAAGCATGAATCTGCATTAATATAACAAGCGCTAGTAAGCGCACAGCCTAATCCAACATCCGTACGGAACAGTTGGTTCTATAGACCACTATAACAGTTATGCCATTATAAGACGTTGAAGCGTACCGCTGTAAACGCAACGATTCTATACTCTATAATTGAGAGATTACGCGCCTCTTACAACTAAGTGGCTTCATACTACGAGCTGCGCAAGCACTACGATTAGATGAAACTACAACAGGTTGAATACAATGGGGCATTGAGGTTACTACGGCTTGTGCCGTAGATCCTGCTGGATTGTAATTATGCGAAGTTACAAGACACATCGTGATACAGTGATTCTTACCGTCTACGCCTCATATACGAGCTGGGGTGTTGCGATATACCGTATAAGGCGTAGTGCCGGGTCTATACGTACCGCTCTATAAATACAGGCGGATCTACGATGTGTTGGGATCTAGACGATCGATCATCAATCATACATATACAGACCTACATACTTTCCAGCGTACTTACGAGCTGTAGAACCATTAACAAGTTGCAATGACTATTAAAGAAAAATTTTTTTCAATTAATTTTTCTTCTCTAACCAATTATCTTGGTTTATTTACAATTTTAATTACATTGTCTCAATTTCCATTTTGAGCTTTTCCATATTTTTGTATTGTTCAATTTCCACTTTATGAATAATTAAAAACCCCCAAGTTTCAATATTGGTTGGTTTTTGAATATATTCATCAATTTTGATGAATTCTTCAAAAATATCCTTTTTATATTTGAGAATTTCTTCTTTTTGTGTGTTTTCGTGTGTAATTAGCATTAGATTGCTTTTAGGATTTATAGAAATTCCAGAAATTATTATTTCTAGNATATTTTTAAGCATCGGGATATAGTTCTGAGTTGCCATTACTAGTTCATCGAAAGATGAACTGGTGGGTATATTATCCGCCATTATTAAACTAAACTAATTTAGTTTAGTTTAATTTTTAGCGAGAAAATCTTTTTTTTGTAGTCGACGATCGCAAAAATCTCGATATTTTTAATCTCTGATTTCTATTTATCGGTTTCTGATATTGTTTATATTTTTGGATATTGTATTTTCGTTTTTCTTGCTCTTTCGATTGATGTACTTTTATTTGGTTTTGGATGCTTCGTTCAAAAGTTATGAGGGGGTCGTTCTGTCCGAAGGTCGTTTTTTTGATTCTCGTGTTAATTATAACACATGTTTGATTTCGCATATCTCTGTAACAAACATACTCTGGCGAGCGACTGCGAACGACTCAAGCGATTATCAAGAGTCACTCGAGGCGTTTAAAACGCTTACCCGATTATATTAAGATATCTATACTCTATAGAAAGAAGTTTCGTATATATAATACTTTTTAATCAATAATAGTTTATAATTCTTTCTTAAACCTTATCGGTTAATTTATTAATAGAACCTCTTATTAAACAGTTATACCTAACTATGTTACACATTCTACCCACAATTCTATTCATTTATCCGAATACATAATTTCCTACACTGAGAGACCTGAATAAATAGAGTTGAGAAATTAGCAAGGTGCTAAGCTGTTTTTGGAAATCCCGCCAAGGAGACCTGGGACAGGTGTAACACAGATTTGTTTTTTTTATAAAAGGAGAAATACGTAAGAAATAAGAAGAAATTTTTAAAATAAATAATGAAAAAATAGAAAAAATAAAATATAAGACGGTATTTTCCATATTTTATTTATTATATACGTTTAGTTTCAAATGAGGTGCGAAAATCATGTATTCTAGTTGTTTCTTCAAACCGCCATAACCGAAAGGTTGCAAGCGTGTATGATAAATAATAATTTAATTATTATTTATCATACACGCTTGCAACCTTTCGGTTATGGCGGTTTGAAGAATACTTATTCTAAATACATGAAGAATACTGTTATAATATTTTTGATTTTTGTATAATAGTTTTGAGACTTCTTCTAATCTCTTGCAATCTCGGCTTCTACTCTTTTATGAGAGAATAATGTCGTAAGTCTGACCGTTTTTATCCACCAATTTTAGTGTAATACCGAAGAGAATTTTTAGGGAAGTGTTGATTAGACAAACAGTGTTGAGGCACGACTCTCAACAAAGTTCAAATAGTCTAAAGATGTCAAACACACCTTGTTCAGTTGCTCTAGTGTAGTAGGACACTGTTTTTGCGTTTTGCTCTGTTTGTCAGAATAACGAATAAAAATGACAAAACAGGCAGAACTTGTAGGGGTGGTGGCAGGAATCGAACCTACGCGCATGGTAAAAGACGAAAAAACCCCGCGCTTCCAGGTACAGCACTACACCACTATACCACACCGATAAATAATAATAATAATTGTTAAAGGTTCTACAGCTCGTAAGTACGCTGGAAAGTATGTAGATCTATATATGTATGATTGATGATCGATCGTCTAGATCCCAACACATCGTAGATCCGCCTGTATTTATAGAGCGGTACGTATAGACCCGGCATTACGCCTTATACGGTATATCACAATACCCCAGCTCGTATATGGGGCGTAGACGGTAAGAATCACTATATTACGATATATCTTATAACTTCGCATAATTACAATCCAGCAGGATCTACGGCATAAATCGTAGTAACCTCAATGCCTCGTTATATTCAATCTATTATAGTTTCATCTAATCGTAGTACTTGCGCAGCTCATAGTATAAAGCTACTTAGTTATAAGAGACGCGTAATCTCTCAATTATAGAGTATAGAATCATTACGTTTACAGCGATACGCTTCAACGTTTTATAATAGTATAACTATTATAGTGGCCTATAGAACCAACTGTTCCGTACGGATATTGGATTAGGCTATACGCTTACTAACGCTTGTTATATTAATGCAGATTTATGCTTTGCAGCGAATAATTGTAAATCACCGTGCATGCTGTTGTATATAGGAATCTTTATAGCTCTAGAATCATAATCTAAGACGTACGTAGCTCTGGAGCTGTAGGAGCGTCTGTTGCAGTTATGCAATTTACTAGATTTCATGCCACATCCCCAGCTTAAAGCCATGCTGTACGGCTCTAAAATTAGTGTAGAAATTTGGAGCTGTTCTGAAAAAAGAGAAGTACTTAACTGACTATTATTCGCCTTATTTACTTTCCATTCTTTCATATCCCTAGCTTCGTTCATAGCCTTAGCTTCATTATTACTATTATATTATTTTATACCTTTACAACCTTATAGTATTATTATGTCTGCTGCTGTTGCCAGTCACCTTGCTCGTGCGAATGCTATTCTCGCCAATCCGATATCATATATTTATACCATACCTTGTCAGCGGTGCTTCGATGACGGTTATCTATATATTGTATCTCCGAATACACGCAGTAATAAATGTAGTTCCTGTACAAAGGTAAACTTTTTATGCACGTGATATAAGTTCTGTAATCCTATGCGTTTAAAAGGTAGATGCTAATTTGTATTAAGCACGGAGCGTTAAAACTTCTCGCGCTTCTAGACCGAGACGCAGTTTTATCGTCTGTAATCCGCCAGCGCTTATAATCGTTCCCGAAGATCCTGTCATGTATCAGACTGCGGCTCCACAGACGCACAGGCATAGCGCTAATACGCCAAATGCCCTCCATAGCGTAGCTCTTGATGGCCCTCCACCGTTATCAAATGACTGTATTGTCGCTGAAGCAGTATAAGGGCCAACATTGGCAGACGGCACGCCTATGCCCCAGCTTACCCACCTTCCTGCCAACCTAGACGTACGGGACCTGCAGAACCAGCTAGCTGCAGCCAACGCAGCTTTGACTACAGCTAATGCAGCCTTAACTGCTTCTAATACAGCACTGGCAGCTGCCAATGCGGCTCTAGCAGCGCACGGAGGAGGTGCAGGTAGTAGAGCTGGTAGAGCTAGTAGAGCTGGTAGCGCTAGAGAAGCAGTAGGTAAAGGTGCTACCCATACTCAGGTCATCGCTGCAGTTAACGCGATACGAGGTATTCCGGGCGGTACAGCTCCTCTGCCTACTTTACAGAATGTGATAGCGGAATTGGCCTATTTACGCAGCTGTGCGGATGCGTAGGTTATAGCTCTAATTCCTAGACAGTACGTTAGCTAATTTAAAATAAATTTAAAATGCAAAATTATGTGCAAGCGAAAGACGCTGCCGCTAAAGGCGTAGCCTTTCCGCCTTAGTACCTTAAAGGCCTTATCCTTCGTTTGTTTATTCTGCGCGACTATTCGTTTTATCTGAGATTTTATGCAATATAAAGTAAAATAATATTCTCATTCTTTTAATCGAGTAAGCCTATGCGCGTAAAATAATAGTTGTGCGAGCTGGCCGGTAGGGACTTAGTCAACGCATCCGCTAGTAACTCCTTAGAGCTACGATGCTTTAATCTGAAAGTGCTATTCTTTATCTTTTCTTTAATCTAGAAGTATTACAGATCGTAATGCTTTGTTTTCTGTTGATTGCTACCTGTTGTGTTTACGGTTATGGCGGCAGTATTATCCATGTATAGAACCGTAGGGGGTAGAAGAAGCGTTATCTGCAATTAAAGCGATATAAGAATTGAGGATAACAGTTTCCGAAGCTAAATTCCTTTAGTTCCTGTATAATTAGAAGCTATTACTTCTGCTTTAGTTAAGGATTTCGTAATAACCGATTGTAGTTTACTACTCTATGAAATAATGCTATCTTTTAGTAAATACACGTAGCTAAACGTTAACTTTCGTGCAATATCCTCTAGCCTATAAGTTTGTATTTAATCTAAATTACTATACTTCTTTAGTAGTAGAGGTAGATCCTTCTCATTGACTATTTTGCTGTTATAATAAAGTAACTGCCTGTAAGTGATAGACAGGTACTGGTAAGCCTATATTACTACTTTCCAATATTCCTTCGTAGGCGTATGGGCATACTGCCCTAACTTTATAACCGTATATACTAAGTCAGGTTGGCTACTTTGTACAGCGTAATTTAACAAACTAACTATACTTCGGTAGATTTCGTAATCTTCTTCGTTAAATACGAGTCAAAAAGTATCCTTCGATAATTATACGCCAGGATTTATAGAGGTCTGTCTTGACTTACTATTAAGCATACTAAAACGATTTAGAATACTTTTATAGTATTCTTCTTAATCTATTTATAACGTCTTAGAAATATAATTCCTTCGTATTCGTAGGCCCAAAAACCGTTTAGCTTTATCTATATTTTTAATTTCGTACATTTTCATTAGATACGCTTTCGTCTACTATATCATGGTTATATCTTTTGAGAAAATTAGAAAGTCATCAACGTATATAACTATAATTATGCCTTTATAAAAGTACAGGCATTCATTTACTTCGTTTTTTGTTATTTTATATGGAAACTCTTCGTCTGTAAGCGTATTGTTTAAGTCTTCGTTTTACAGGTATGAAGTCTATTTCAGGCCATACAATGACTTTAGCAGAAGCAGTGCCATAACTCTAGTTGGCGCTTTATAATCTGCCGGTAGAGCGATAGGTGTTCTCTTCTGTAAAGATAGAGAAGTATTCAGAAACGCTGTTTTGACATCTAGCTGATAAATCTCTAAGTCTAAAATCGTAGTAATCACTAGTAAGGCTCGTACGGTACGTAAATTGACAACTAGCGTATACGTTTCTGTATAATGAATGCTATAGCGCTGTTCGTAGCCTTTTACTACCAATCTAGCTTTATGTAATATTTCTGAATCTGTACGCTTTCTAATAAAGATTCAGCGTGTATTTATTGGTTTAATACCGTGCGATATCTCTGAAAGCGCAGTCCATATCTTGTTATCGGTAAGCGACTTTATTTTTCTTTAAATTGTAGTTAGCCAGCCTTCTTTCTCTTTACTGACTATAGCTTCATTATAAGATTGTAGTAGATCGAGGTCAATTAAGGCATCTTCTGCGATTATAAAAGCAGTAACCTCGATAGCCCTTGCGTGCTGTAAATATCTGATCTTAGAGGATTAAGTAATCGCAGTACGTAACGTGCGTGCTTTCTTTATCTCTTTTAGTCTTTTACTACGTCGCAGCGCGATTTGCTTTTCTATCTATCTAGCCTTAACAGTTTTATCGTTGATTATTTTGTCTACGATTATTAGGTTATCTGGCTTTTCTTGCTGTTAAGCAGATAAGATATTAACCACTATTATAAAATTTAGCTTTTTAGCAGGTTAGCCTTTCGGTAACATGGTGCTAATATACCGTTAATTATCGTCGTATATCTCTCTGACGTTAAGCTTGTTCTGTAGCTCTATATTCTGCGGATTAGGAAGTATAGGTACTAATAGGGCTGAGGCAACGTATGGCTTTTTTCAGTAGCTGGAATTTGGGAAGTATGCTTTATAACTTTTTTATACGGGAGCAGAGCTATCGACGAATACTATGTTTCTAACTATAGAGACGTACTTCTTTAAGATATTCTAGACTCTATACTATTTTAAAATACGAGTGTATTCTAGAAATATGCCTTTTCATATTCTGTGCTGGCTGAGGATCTTCTTGCGTTTCTTCTTAGGCACTGTAATGTATACTAGACAGTTAAATAGGTGCATACGAATATAATCGATAAGGTTTTCATTAAGCTATTCTTCTAAGGATTTAGACGTCTATTCTCCTTTCCGCTTGAGGGGTACCAGCCTATTACTTATAAAGCAGGTCGTAGATAGAGCTTCTTACCAAAATACTTCTAGTAAGCTAAATTCTATTAGAATTACGGCAGTAAATTCTCGTAGCGTTCGTATTGCTCTCTCAACTATATCGTTCTGCTCGTGTGCGTATAGGGCGGAAAATTCAATTTCGATGCCGTATTTTGCGTAGAAGGTCTGTACTTTCTTCTGTATAAACTCCTTTGCATTATCAAGGCGTATAGTCATTATTTTAAATTATCGATCGTATTTGTGTTCCATCATCGTTACGAATTAAATAAAACGTACTCGATATTTTAAACGACTCGTAAAGAACCTTATTCATTTATAATAGGTAGCTTCGTCTACGATTACAAGCGCATACCTTACTTGTTGATGTAGCTTAGCTGTAAAATCCAAATGACGTTTATGCAGTGAAGCTGTTGCAAATAGCCCTACTATATCTATGTGTATACGCTCTAAGAAATGTAACTTTTTAGAGATAGCAGAATCTAGATTTAAGCATATATTAGCTTTAGATAAAAGACATAGTTCGTAAGTTAGATTTCTCTGCTTCTCAAAGGGTATTTCAACCTTAGCTCGAGCTATACTTCTGCGAACTACTCTCTAACCGGCATGACTCAGTTTCCTGTGCCATTTTAATAATTCCGTAACTTCAGTTAGGAAAGTATAATCTGTAGTTACTTAATACGCTAATAGCGCTATAGCCTCTGAAATGAAGAATCTGTCTTATACTCTTTTAAATACGCAGCATTCACTATTACTTTTCAGTACATAGAGGCCTATTTCTTTATCGAAAATTAGCTGTACTATAATAAAACCGTCTTTCTTAAGAATATTACTCTAAGGCGTGAAATATACGCCTATCCCTCTTTTCTATAGTTTTCTAACAGAACATAGGTTTAGAGCTATCTAGAGCGCGTATAGCACATCGTGTACCTTCAGAATAGTAGTATCGATTTCTATAATAAGAATTCTATATTCTTAAGCGGGTATAATTAAATCATTCTCTAACTTTATCTTTCTTTCTATATCGAAAGAGACGTAAGTTTTAGATATAAATAAATCGTAATCTTTATAGATCTAATCGCTTGCGCCTAAGTCTATATGCCATAATTCTCCAGAAACATCTTTATAGGCATTTCTTTTAATATTAGCTCTGTATACCGTTATTACGTCACGAGATTTAAGAATTATAAAATAAGAGGAAACGTTCTTTTTAATCCTCTAGTTTAGAGGTCTAAGTTCTAGATACTTAATAAAGCAACGTTCTTCTGAATGGCTTATGCCTCCACAGGTGCCGTATAGAGGGTAAATTATCTTATTCTTCTTCTAAGGGATTATACCTCTAGCGCTAGAGCTAGAACCTACGTTTTCCTCAGTATCAAAACGAACTCTCTTTTCCGTATTACTCTCCTCAGTTCTATTATCCTAACTAATTATACGTTTAAACTTCCGTTTATTTCTCTTATATACTGCCAAGCCGGTAGCATCCGTAGCTAATAGCGGCGTAGACGCAGAAAGAGCTTAAGGTTTAGCACTCTTCTTTTCTAACTTTCTATATCTACGGGCATTACGCCTATGATAAAATAAGGTTATTTACTTAAGAATATAATCTCTTAAACGTTTGATTATATATATCGTTTTATCGGTAGTATTCGTCGTATAAAACCACATAACCGTATAGATGTTAAAATGCTGATTTCTGGTTTCGTCTAATGCCCCTTTAGCAGCATTAATAAGACTTAACTATAGGAAGGTAGAAAATAAAATATCGCTTTTTTCTTTTTGTATCTGTATAACTGCCTCGAAGTAACGCGAAATAACCGTATGTATATCGTATTTCTCTAGCTGTACAGTAAGAGAGAAAAGACGATTCTTAAGCACGTTTATGGCGTCTTCGATATTAGGCCTGTACCTCTCTTTAAATAGATCTATCATAGCTTTGGGTGACAAGTCGGTAAAGATATTATATATATCGTTATAAACCGATTCTTGTATAATATCGCCAGCGAATGACTTAGCTGTTTCGTATTTATCTAACGATTCAGCGTCTATAACGTCTATTATTTCAGTAATAGACGGGGAGGCTCTAGCTTGTTCCCTAGCATCTTATGAAGGTCCTGAGATACTAGCTGATGGCGCTATAGGGGTATCGGCAATAAACTTTGATAGTCTATAATTATACTTTATATGCGATTTTAATACCTGTTTAATTTTATCGAGTTAAACCTGGTAGTTACGGCTATTTACGGCTAAAGTAAATCTGCTTAGGAAAATAACAGATATAGACATTACGTTCTAAAAGGTATATTATGTAGCGTTATATCGGAAATTTAAAAAGCAGGATAATCTTTGCGATTCTGAGATTACAATCAGTAAAAGTCTGTAGATACTACAGTAAAGCGTAAAAATAGCTAAAACACGTTATACTTAGTTGGTAGATACTCTTCCTAGAATCAGGAAGTCGTGCTGATAACGTGTTAAAGGTTCTACAGCTCGTAAGTACGCTGGAAAGTATGTAGGTCTATATATGTATAATTGATGATCGATCGTCTAGATCCCAACACATCGTAGATCCGCCTGTATTTATAGAGCGGTACGTATAGACCCGGCACTACGCCTTATACGGTATATCGCAACAATAATAATAATAACATGCCGTCCCAAATTTGAGTGGTTTAACTATAGCCTTAACGGCTAGTTGCTGTCTCATGCCGTCCCAGGCACTAACATGCCATACGTGAGGCTTCCCGGGTTTTTCTACATGTTTTGCTGGTGTTAAATATTATATAAAAATAAAAACTTATAGATTAGATATTACGCTATTTTAACTAAGGATTTTTATTCATCAGCAAAACATGTAGAAAAACCCGGGAAGCCTCACGTATGGCATGTTAGTGCCTGGGACGGCATGAGACAGCAACTAGCCGTTAAGGCAGGAAGGCTATAGTGAAACCACTCAAATTTGGGGACAGCATGTCGCCATACGTGAAACTTCCCGGGTTTTTCCACATGTTTTCCTGATCAAAACCTGTTATAATATATAGTATAGTTTAGCGCCGTTGATGCTCTTAAAACGTGTAGACGCTAACAGTTAACGCCATACTACCGCGCTATTTTTGATATATTACTATTTTTAAAACTAATATAAAGGTATTTAAAGTACTTTTCATTAATATATCGGTATTATATTATTAGTGATGATGAAAATATCGTCGTTTCTATTCGATTGTATGATTCTGGTGGTAATTGTACTAATTTGAAAATAACTGGACGTTTATAGAATTTAAATACAAAATGGCCATGTCACCCGAAAGCCGTTTGGGTAACGACCTAATATTTTTTTCCTTTTTTCAAAATCCAGCGCGGCGCTGGGTTTTGGCGTTAGTAGTACCGCTGAGGTTGTCGTTGTTCAATGCAATTGTTCATAACTTGCAACGAGTATATAGTAGAGACTTTTTTAATGATTTGGAAGTTATATTAATAATACTATAAAGGTTAATATTTATTTTGTAGAATTCGAAATGTATGTAGGTCTGTGTCTATATGATTGATGACCGGTTGTTCTAGATACTAACACATCGTACTACTCTTTATTTATAAAGCGGTACGGACTAACCTGGCTGTACGCCTATCACTACAATATTTGTCAGAGTTATTATATATATCTTCTTAATATTGAAAAATAGATATGTCGAGGTAAGGTTTACTAACTTCGAGAAAACTCCTCGGAGCCCGATGTAAGATGCAACCTTACATGTATGTATTTTAGGAGACTTATATTAAGGCCTTAGCCAATTCAATCATTTTATATTAAGAGTCTGGAGCCATCTCAAATCATGTTCCTTTTCAATTAGGCCGTTAGCCTCAACACCAGCTGGCCATGCATGCTCATGGTTAACACCCCCAGCTGGATATCTCGCCACTCCTTGCTTTCCACTCCAATCAAAGTCGATCAGCATGACCTTTTGATAGTCATCTGTTACTAGAATATTTGGAGAACGCAAATCGCCGAAGACGAAATCATTATCATGCAACATTTTTAAAGCCTGTCGAATCTGGCTATATATTTGCGCTCGATAGGATTCTGGTACTTCGCTTAAAAAGACGGCGTCTTTAATATGCTGCATAACAATCATTTCCAAGGCTGAGTCCTCCTTATCTGCGTAGTAAAGCTTGGGTGCGAACCCTGCCTCGGCGAGTAATCGATGAGCATCGGAGCAGTATTGGTGAGTAAATTTAATGATAACACTATCTCTTTGGGACGTTTGAGCAGCCCATACTAGTTTATCTACTTGCAATAGCCCAAAATATGTAAAAGCAACGACGCTATTATTGAAAGAATATGTGTTCCTATATGGAAACAATGATGAATTAATAGAAATCTTCTGATTTTGAATCTTAAATTCGAGGGTTTCGTAATAGTTCTTTAGTAAACCGTAGGCATTGGAGAGTGCGGCGAATAATCGGGTTAAAACGAGAAGCCTTGTACCATGATCTATAGGTCTATCTCCGCAAAAAATAAAATCTGTTAAAGGCTCGATGATACTTTGTGTTTGATAAATAGCACCCAGAACACAAAGCCATGGCCCCTCGATAGCCAAAAGAATTGATGGAAGGCACGAAAAATTTCGTGTATTTTTCATCTATTTAATTTAAATCATTAGATTCTATTTAAAAGAATTATTCGATCGCTGCTGCTTTCAACATAATAGTAATGAACATACCCTTTCTTGTGCAGCCCACTTAGCGTATCCGAATGCGACTTGAATCGAGGCGTCGGTGCCTCCGGTACCAATTTCATGCTTGTATTCCACCAGGAGCGGAAGGAATTCACCCACGTTAGAAACATCGTCGATACGCGCCCCGTTATCTGTTTCGTGCGATATAAATTTGCATCTGATAAGCTCTTCAAAAAGAGGGCGCATTTCAAGTTGACGCGCATTCTCCTTTTCATATATGTTTGTAGCGGCGTTCATAAACTTCATGACTTTACCGAAACGTTTAGACGTTGTAGAAATAGCCTGATTATTTAAATCTCGAAGAAATTTGCCGAATACTTCATGAAATAATGTGATTGGGGGACCACGAGCGTCTGAAGGACGTAAGTTCAGAATTGCCGGATTAGAGCCTCCGTTATATTCCCGAAATGATTTTGCAGATGGGGGACCGGAGATTGAATTTATTTTTTTTGTATTAGCGATCTCTAAGGAGCGCAGTGTAGAAATAGTATGTTCTATCCTCTGATTTGGTGAGAGCGAGAGATTTTGGAGAGGAGCTAGGCCATCATGCTGTTCGTTTTGTGAAGGGGCCTGAATGATTAAATGCAGAGATTGTTCGGCGAGCTCTTTAAAGTATCTGCCAATCTTGCTAGCCGGATGCAATTTCCTAGAGACAGATTTTGGATCGTGGAAGAACGCTGCCAGTAACTCGTTAAATGCCTTATTTTCTTCTTCATCCTCATCTTCGTCGTCGTCGCACTTGGTGAATTGTAGCGGTGTCGACAGCTTCCAAACCGTGAGCTTGATTGCGTCAACGTAGCCTAGGGTATGAGGTGTCTGAGCCTTGATGGCATTTTTGAGCTGACCAACGAGAGTACTGGGCGGGGTTTCCAACGGGAATATATCTCCAAGAAGATTTTTTTCACTGTCAACGACCTGACATAGGAGCATTAAAACGGACATTGTATTAGCAATGTTGTGTTTAAATCGGCCGTGAGGCGATGAAAGATGGTTTTTATTAGATCTGCAGACGCGTTTGTAAATGCAAGAGAGGTGTTTGTTGATATTTATGCGAACTAAGCCTGTTAAAGCTACCAAACAGCATGCGATTGCACGTATGCAATAACTTTTCACCTTCCGCTTACTTATATAAGTCAAATTGTATAGAAATGGAACACCCCTGGTTCTGGACCCCCTTATTAACACCGACATTGTATATTAATAATGAAAAACTTGTTAATTTGCTACAAATACAAAAACGATATCGATTTATTCGCTTTCGTCGTTTGAATCAGATACCCGGCCTGGACATACATATATACGCCGTAAGACACGGCCAGATCGTCGTACAGTTCACTTATTATAATTGTTGCGATATACCGTATAAGGCGTAGTGCCGGGTCTATACGTATCGCTCTATAAATATAAACGGATCTACGATGTGTTGAGATCTAGACGATCGATCATCAATTATATATATATAGACCTACATACTTTCCAGCGTACTTACGAGTTATAGAACCTTTAACACGTTATCAGCACGATTTCCTAATCCTAGGAAGAGTATCTACCAACTAAGTATAACGTGCTTCAGCTATTTTCACGTTTTATCGTAGTATCTACAGACTTTTACCGATCGTAATCTCAGAATCGCAAAGATTACTCTGCTTTTTAAACTCCCGATATAACGCTGCATAATATACTTTTTAAAACGTAATATCTACATCTATTACCTTTCCAAGCAGATTTATCTTGGCCGCAAATGGCCGTAACTACTAGATCTGGCTCGATAAAATTAAGCAGGTACTAGAATCGCACATGAAGTATAGTTATAGACTGTCAAAGTTTATTGCCGATACCCCTATAGCGTCACTAGCCAGTACTTCAGGACCCTTATAAGATGCTAGAGAATAAGCTAGGACCTCTCCGTCTACTACTAAAACAGTAGATATTACAGACGCTAAATTGTTAGACAAGTACGAAGCAGCTAAGTCATTCGCTGACGATATTATATAAAAATCGGTTCATGACGACATATATAATATCCTCACCGGCTTATCACCCAAAGCTATAATGAATCTACTTAAGAAGAGGTATAGGCCTAACATCGAAGGCGCTATAAATATGCTTAAGAACTGTCTTTTCTCCCTTATTGTATAGCTAGAGAAATACGACATATATACGGCTATTTCGCGTTACTTCAAAGCAGTTATACAGATATAAAAGGAAAGAAGTGATATCTCACCTTCTACTTTTCTATAGTCAAGTCTTATTAATACTGCTAGAGGGGTATTAGACGAAACTAGAGATCAGCATCTCAACATCTATACGGTTATATAGTTTTATACGACGAATGCTACCGATAAGACAGTATATATAATCGAACGTTTAAAAAATCACATTTTTAAGTAAATAACCTTATTTTACTATAGGCGTAATGCCCGTAGACGTAGAAAGTTAGAAAAGAAGGGTGCTAAACCTTAAGTCTCTTCTGCGTCTACGCCGTTACTAGCTACGAATGCTATCGGCTTGGCAATACACAAGGGAAATAAACAGAAGTTTAAACGCATAATTAATCAGGATAATAGAACTAAGAAGAGTAATACGGAGAAAAGAGTTCGCTTTAATACCGAAGAAAACGCAGGTTCTAGCTCTAACGCTAGAAGTATAACCCTTTAGAAGAAGAATAAGATAACCTACCCTCTATGCGGTACTTATAGAGGCACAAGCCACCCAGAAGAACGCTACTTTATTAAACATCTAGAATTTAGACCTCTAAACTAGAGGATTAAGAAGAACGTTTCCTTCTATCCTATAGTTCCTAAACCCCGTAACGTAATAACGGTATATAGAGCCAATATTAAAAGAAATGCCTATAAAGATACTTCTGAAGAATTATAGTATATAAACTCAAGCGCAAGCGATTAGATCTGTAAGAATTACGATTTATTTATATCTAAAACCTACGTCTCTTTCGATATAGAGAGAAAGATAAGATTAGGGGATAATTCAATTATACCCGCTTAAGAATACGGAACTCTTATTATAAAAACCGATACTACTATCCTGAAGATATACGATGTACTATACGCGCCTCAGATAGCTCTAAACCTATATTCTATCAGGAAACTGTAGAAAAGAGGAATAGGCGTATATTTTACGCCTTAGAGCAATATTCTTAAGAAAGACGGTTTTATTATAGCACAGCTAATTTTCGATGAAGAAATAGATCTCTACGTACTGAAAAGTAGTAGTGAATGCTGCGTGCCTGAAAAGGCATAAGACAGATTTTTCATTTCAGAGGCTATAGCGCTATCAGCGCATCGAGTAACTATAGATTATACCTTCCCAACCGAAGTTACGGAATTATTAAAATAACACAGAAAACTAAGTCATACCGATTAGAGAGTAGTTCGCAGAAGTATAGCTCGAGCTGAGATTAAAGTACCCTCTGAAAAGCAGAGGAATTTAACTTGCGAGCTATATCTCTTATCTAAAGCTAATATACGCCTAAATTTAGATCTTACTACCTCTAAGAAGTCACATCCCTTAGAGCGTATATATATAGATATAGTGGGATCATTTGCAACAGTTTCACTGCATAAACGTCATTTAGATCCTACAGCTAAGCTACATCAACAAATAAGATATGCGCTTATAATCGTAGACGAGGCTATCCACTATAAATAGATAAGATTCTTTACGAGTCATTCAGAATATCGAGTACGTTTTATTCAATTCGTAACGATGATAGAACACAAATACAATCGACAATCTAAAGTAATAGCTGTACGCCTCGATAATACAAAAGAGTTTATATAAGAGGAAGTACAGATCTTCTACGCAGAATACAACATCGAAATTAAATCTTCCGCCCTATACGTACACGAGCAGAACAATATAACTGAGAGAGTAATACGGACGCTACGAGAACTTGCTGCCGCAATTCTAATAGAATCTAGCTTATCAGAAGTATTCTAATAAGAAACTCTATCTACGGCTTACTTTATAAGTAATAGGCTAGTACCCCCCAAGCGGAAAGGAGAACAGACGTCTAAATCTTCAGAAGAATAGCTTAATAGAAATTCTGTCGATTATACCCGTATATACCCATTTGGCTGTCTGGTGTACGTTATAGTGCCTAAGAAGAAACGCAAGAAGATCCTCAGCCAGCACAGAGCATAGAAAGGCATATTTCTAGAATATACTTATACCTTAAAACAGTATAGAGTTTGGAATATCTCAAAGAAGTACGTCTCTATAGTTAGAGACGTGGTATTCGTCGATAGCTCTGCTCCCGCACGAGAAAGCTATAAAGCATGCTTTTCAGATTCTAGCTACTAGAAGAAGCTATACGTTGTCTCAGCCCTATTAGTACCTATACTTCCTGATCCGCAGGATATAGAGCTACAGAACAAGCTTAACGTCAGAGAGATATACGACGATAACTAACGGTATATCGGCACCATATTACTAGAAGGCTAACCTGCTAAAAAGTCAAATTTTATAGTAGTAGTTAATACCCTACCTGCTCAACAGCAAGGAAAGTCAGATAACCCAATAATCGTAGACGAAATAATCGACGATAAAACTACTAAGGCTAGACAGGTAGAAGAGCAGACCGCGCTACAACGCAGTAGAAGACTAAGAGAGATAGAGAAAACACGCACGTTACGTACTACGATTATTCAATCTTCTAAGGTCAGATACTTACAGTACGCAAGAGCTATCGAGGTTACTGCTTTTATAACCGCAGAAGATGCCTTAATTAACCTCGATCTGCCACAATCTTATAATAAAGCTATAGCCAGTAAAGAGAAAGAAGGCTGGCTAGCTGTAAGTCAAAGAGAAATAGAGTCGTTTACCGATAACAAGACATAGACTGCGCTTTCAGAGGTACCGCACGGTATTAAACCAATGAATACGCGTTAAGTCTTTACTAAAAAACATACAGATTCGGGAATATTACATAAAGCTAGATTAATAGTAAAAAGCTACGAATAGCGCTATAACATTCATTATATAGAAACGTATGCGTCAATTGTCAACTTACGTACCGTACGAGCCTTACTAGTAATTACTGCGATTCTAGACTTAGAAGTTCACTAGCTAGATATTAAAATAACGTTTCTGAATACTTTTCTATCTTTACAAGAGAGAATACCTATCGCTCTATCGGCAGGTTATAAAGCGCTAACTAGAATTATAGCACTGCTTCTGCTAAAGTTATTATATAGCCTGAAATAGGCTCCATATCTGTAGAACGAAGACTTGAATAATACGCTTACAGACGAAGAATTTCTATATAAAATAACAAGAAACGAAGTAGATGAATGCCTATATTTTTATAAAGGCATGATTATAGTTATATACGTTAATAACTTCCTAATCTTCTTAAAAGATATAACTATGATACAGCAGACGAAAGCGTACCTAATGAAAATATACGAAATTAAGGATATAGGTGAAACTAAACGGTTTTTGGGCTTACGAATACAAAAAAATCGTATTTCTAGGACGTTACAAATAGATTAAGAAGAATACTATAAAAGCATTCTGGATCGTTTTAGCATGCTTAATAGTAAGTTAAGACAGACCTCTATAAATCCTAGCGTACGATTATCGAAAGATACTTCTTGGCCCGTACTTAACGAAGAAGATCACGAAATCTACCGAAGTATAATTAGCTCGTTAAATTACGCTGTACAAGATAGTCGACCTGACTTAGCATATACGGTTATAAAATTAGGGCAGTATACCCATACACCTACGGAGGAACATTGGAAAGTAGTAATATAGGCTTACTAGTACCTGTCTACCACTTACAGACAGTCACTCTATTATAATAATAAAATGGTCGATAAGAAGGATCTACCTCTACTGCTAGAGGAGTATAGTGATTTAGATTAGGCATAAACCTATAAACTAGAGGATATTGCACGAAAGTCAACGTCTGGCTACGTGTACCTACTAAAAAGTAGCATTATTTTATAGAGCAGTAAACTGCAATCGGTTATTACGAAATCTTCAATTGAAGCAGAAGTAATAGTTTCTAATTATACAGGAACTAAAGGAATTTAACTTCGGAAGCTGTTATTCTTAATTCTTATATCGCTTTAACCGCAGATAACGCTCCCTCTACCCTTTACGGTTCTGTACATGAATAATACTGCCGCTATAACCGTAAACACAACAGGTGGCAATCAACAGAAAACAAAGCATTACGATCTATAATACTTCTAGATTAGAGAAAAGATAAGGAATAGCATCTTCAGATTAGAGTATCGTAGCTCCAAGGAGTTACTGACGGATATATTAACTAAGTCCCTATCGGCCAGCTCGCACAACTATCATTTTACGCGCATAGGCTTACTCGATTAAAAAAATAAGAATATTATTTTGCTTTATATTGCATAAAATCTCAGATAAAACGAACAGCCGCGTAGAATAAACAAACAAAAGATAAGACCCTCAAGGCACTAAGGCGGAAAGGCTACGCCTCTAGCGGCAGCGTCTTTCGCTTGCACATAATTTTGTATTCTAAATTTATTTTAAATTAGCTGACGTACCGTCTAGGAACTAGAGTTATAACTTACGCATCCGCACGGCCGCGTAAATGGGCCAATTTCGCTATCATATTCTGCAAAGTAGGCAGGGGAGCTGCACCGCCCGGAATACCTCGTGCCGCGTTAACCGCAGCGATGACCTGAGCATGGGTAGTACCCTTATCTATTGCTCCTCCAGCGCTACTAGTTCTATCAGCTCTACTAGCTTCATCACCTGCACCTCCTCCGTGCGCTGCTAGAGCCGCATTGGCAGCTGCCAGTGCTGTATTAGAAGCAGTTAAGGCTGCATTAGCTGTAGTCACAGCTGCGTTGGCTGCAGCTAGCTGGTTCTGCAGGTCCCGTACGTCTAGGTTGGCAGGAAGGTGGGTAAGCTGGGGTATAGGCGTGCTGTTTGCCAATGTTGGCTCTCATACCGCTCTAGCGATAATACAGTCATTTGATAACGGTGGAGGGCCACCAAGAGCTACGCCATGGAGGGTATTTGGCGTATTAGCGCTATGCCTGTGCGCCTGTGGAGCCGTAGTCTGATACATGATAGGATCTCCGGGAATGATTATAAGCGCTGGCGGATTATAGACGATAAAACTGCATTTCGGCCTAGAAGCGCGAGGAGCTTTAACGCTTCGTGCTTAATATAAATTAGCATCTACCTCTTAAACGCATAGGATTATAGAACTTATACTACGTGCATAAAGAGTTTACCTTTGTACAGGAACTGTACTTATTACTGCGCGTATTTGGAGATATAATATACAGATAATCATCATCGAAGCACCGCTGACAAGGTACGGCACAAATATATGATGCCGGATTAGCGAGAATAGCGTTCGCACGAGTAAGGTGACTGGCAATAGCAGCAGACATAATAATGCTATAAGATTGTAAAGGTATAAAATAATATAATAGTAATAATAAAGCTGGGGCTATGAACGAAGCTGGGGATATAAAAGAATGGAAAGCAAATAAGGCGGATGATAGCTAGTTAAGTACTTCTCTTTCTCTAGAACAGCTCCAGATTTCTATACTAATTTTAGAGCCGTACAGCATGGNCTCTAAGCTGGGGATGTGGCATGAAATCTGGTAAATTGCATAACTGCAACAGACGCCCTTACAGCTTCAGAGCTACGTACGTCCTAGATTATGATTTTAGAGCTATAAAGATTCCCATATGTAACAGCATGCACGGTGATTTACAACTGTTCGCTGTAAAGCATGAATCTGCATTAATATAATAAGCGCTAGTAAGCGTACAGCCTAATCCAACATCCGTACGGAATAGTTGGTTCTATAGGTTACTATGGCAGTTATGCTATTATAAGACGTTGAAGCGTACCGCTGTAAACGCAACGATTTTATACTCTATAACTGAGAGATTACGTGTTTTTTACAACTAAGTGGCTTTATACTACGAGCTGCGTAAGTACTACGATTAGATGAAACTACAACAGATTGGATATAACGGGGCATTGAGGTTACTACGGTTTATGCCGTAGATCCTGCTGGATTGTAATTATGCGAAGTTATAAGACACATCGTGATACAGTGATTTTTACCGTCTACGCCCTATATACGAGCTGGGGTGTTGCGATATACTGTATAAGGCGTAGTGCCGGGTCTATACGTACCGCTCTATAAATACAGGCGGATCTACGATGTGTTGGGATCTAGACGATCGATTATCAATCATACATATATAGACCTACATACTTTCCAGCGTACTTACGAGCTGTAGAACCTTTAACAATAATTAAGCTATTGTTCAATAACTATTATGTATTAGTCACGGACAGAACGACCCTCTCATAACTTTTGAACGAAGCATCCAAAACCAAATAAAAGTACATCAATCGAAAGAGCAAGAAAAACGAAAATATAATATCTAAAAATATAAACAATATTAGAAATCGATAAAGAGAAATCAGAGATCAAAAATATCGAGATTTTTATAATCGTCGACTATAAAAAAAAAAGTTTTCTCGCTAAAAATCAAATTAAACTAAAATTAGTTTAGTTTAATAATAACGGATAATATACCCATCAGTTCATCTTTCGATGAACTAGTAATAGCAACTCAGAATTATATTCCGATGTTCAAGAACATCAACAAAAAAAGACAAAAAAGACAAATCTCAATAGATTTGGATAAGGAAGAATTAAACAGAGAAGATTTAATTCTAAAACTAAAGAGATTAAACGATCTTCTGAAAGAAAAGATAGAAGAAGTAGAAAATCTGAAAATCAAAATAAGAGAACTCGAAAATCCCAAAAAATTCTACGCAGAAATAGCATAGAAATCATAAAATCAATCAACAAGACAAAAACAAAACGAAAATAATCAAAAATCGACAGCTCAACAACAATAACAATAATAATAATAAAAACAAACAATTCCAATTAATCAAAGAAGATTAATTATATCGAGAACGATAATAACCTCATTAATTCAAAAACCGAATGTTTTTAGAGAAAAAATAAATCAAATTCTCTACCAAAAATCTAAAAATCTAGAAATAATAATTTCTGGAATTTCTATAAACCCTAAAGGTAATTTAATACTAATTACACACGAAAACACACAAAAAGAAGAAATTCTCAAATATAAAAAAGATATTTTTAAAGAACTCATTAAAATTAATAAATATATTCAAAAACCAACTAATATTGAAACTTGGGGATTTTTAATTGTTCATGGAGTAGAAATTAAACAATACAAAAATATAGAAAAGCTCAAAATGAAAATTGAGACAGACAATGCAATTAAAATTACAAATAAACCAAGATAGTTGGTTAGAGAAGAAAAATTAATTAGAAAAAATTTTTCTTCAATACTCGTGTGTTGCAGGTTATGAACAATTGCGCTTCGTGAACAACAACGACAACCTCAGCGATACCACTACGAACGCCAAAACCCAGCGCAGCGCTGGGTTTTGAAAAAAAGAAAAAATTTTACGTCAATCGTTACCCAAAAGGCTTTCGAGTGACGTGGCCATTTTGTATTTAAACTCTGTGAACGTCTAGTTATTTTCAAATTACTACAATCACCATCAAAATTATACAATCGAACAGAAACGACATTATCTTCACCACTACTAATAGCACAATGAATACTGATACGGCAATGAAAAATGCTTTAAATGCTCTTCGTCACACCAGTTTCAAAAATCGCAATATCTCAAAAACGGCGCGGCAGTATGGCGTTGACCGTCAGCGTCTACAGCGTCGTCTTAAGGGCATCAGCGCCAGACAATACTGTTCGTTAGAACAGTCTTTAAACGCTGCACAAAAAC
Source organism: Arthrobotrys pseudoclavata (assembly GCA_036971205.1). NCBI lineage: Eukaryota > Fungi > Ascomycota > Orbiliomycetes > Orbiliales > Orbiliaceae > Arthrobotrys > Arthrobotrys pseudoclavata. The sequence goes on from JAJTTU010000010.1 coordinate 40,329, forward strand.
AAAAGCTTATAGACTGGATACTACGCTACTTCGATCGAGGATTTCCACTCAGTCCGGCTATTATTTTGAACAAAACATTCGAACTACGTCGGGCTGTCTATTTTAACGTCTCTAATTTCCATCGGTCGTGAGTATCCCGATTTGAAAAGTAATTTAGTGACTAGCTAAACTGCAGAATCTTAAGTTGCATTGATATGGAACGTACAACAGCAGTTTCAGCGACATCGATTAAACTATATTTTGAACGAGTAAGTAATTGTTCGTAGACGACGTCATTTCGACATTATATTAATATTTTATAATTTCGAGCTGTTGTACAAGACAAAACTATAAAACAAGGTAATATATAGAATTTCGATGAAAAAGGCATCATGTTAGAACGTGGTCAGCGTCATTAGAACATTACACGTCGTAATGCACACGTTCGGCCGACTCAAGACGAAAACAGAGAAAACATCATTATTATTAGTTGCATTAATACTGACGGCACTAAAACAATGCCATTAACCATTGTTTTTAAAGGTGTTTATCATATAGAAGACTGGTATACAGCTTTGAATAACGAGAAAGTCAATTTTGGCGTTACAAAGAAGAGATGGATGAATAACGCATTAAGCGTTTAATGAGCCCGTCAGTTCAAAGCCTACTCACGGATTGACACGCCGTTCAGCACGCTTGAAAATCGTCTGCTTATTTTTGACGGTCACGAATCACACGTATTCGTTGAATTTCTGAACTTCTGCAATGTTAATGATATAGAATTGTTGTATATGCCCTCTTACAGCACCCATCTTCTTCAATCGTTAGACGTCGGACTATTCGGTCTACTACAACAGTATTATTCAACCTACGCCGCTAAAATTTTGCATAGTATGGACTATCAGCTGTTTTTATCGAAGGCTCAGTTCTATCAAGCGTTCAGAGAGACACACGATAAAACATTTATAAAAAAGAATATTCTATCTACGTAGCGTCGATTCGGGTATTTCCCATACAATTCTAATTTTATTATTAGGTAGTATAAGGAGACAATTTCCCCAATTATAGGTTTAGTCACTACGGACTTAGTACGAACGCCTCGAACGCTGAAAGATATTATTGATGTTGAAAATAAATTGGCTGTATACGAAATCTCATCGTTACAACGTTACTTAATTAACGTGCTTGTAAAATCGGCAGAACTTAACGCTGTACGCTGTAACTTGCTAGAAACACAGCTTAAAGCATTACAAACAACTTATAAAGAAAGACAGCGACGTGGTAGCCGACGTCGTTTAATATCAGAGCAAAACGGTGGTCACCTGGTAACCGGTGCAGACATATAACGTATGAAAGCAGACTTAGACGAAAAACAACAAGCAGCAGCAGCAAAAAAACAACAGCCTAAGCGTCGTGGGCGTCCACCGAAGCAGCCTACACGTTCTGTGCTTGCCGCTGTTCTTATTAACAACAGTATAAGACGGAATATATTATCGACCCGTATTAACGACCAGACCGACGTCAGCATCAATTCCAATCCCTTTATAGCCAGTGACAGTGATTCGAGGGCGTCATCTGAAAGCCTTTTAGACAGTGATTAAGCTAGTAAATTATTTTTTTTCCAAAACCCAGCGCCGCGCTGGGTTTTGGCGTTTGTAGTGGTATCGCTGAGGTTGTCGTTGTTGTTCACGAAGCGCAATTGTTCATAACCTGCAACACACGAGTAGTTATTACAACTAAAACAAAAGAAGAAGCAATACACACTCAAAAAAGAAGATATATATTTTTAGGTAAAGAAAAATTGAAAACAGAAAGATATTTAAAACTTTTCGGCAACAATGCACAAATTACCAAAAAACTGGACATTTCGCAATTAAATACAAAAACAATTCAATTTATGGC
>JAJTTU010000011.1:0-37349 GCA_036971205.1 Arthrobotrys pseudoclavata
TTTCTCTCCCAAATGCATGGATGTAGGCTCCACTGGCTGTGCGAATAGGCAGTGGTTGAGGTAGCATTCGGCAACCGGCTAGGTCTGTCTTTTCCATAGTGTAGGTGTCCGTTGCACCGGAATCAACTAACCAGCCATTACCTAGGGTTGTGACTCTCCCACCTTCTTCGGTAGCCATGTGACCATAGCGGTCTGTAATTTCAAAGTACTGATCGAGTTCCTCCTGCTCCTCCTCAGTAATTTCCTTTTGAGTTTCCGCCATTTGCGCTTCCCTAGCTCTTCCTCTTCTCTTGGCTTCCCTATCCTTTCTGCGCTGCTCTGCTTTCTCCTTTATAGGACAGTTGAGTTCAAAGTGCCCATATTGGTTGCAATAATAACAGCTGTCTTCGTTTCCTGCGCCATTTCTTTGATTAGAATGGTTTCGGTGATTCCCTCGTCCTCTACCCCTGCCTCTCCATTTACCCCCTCTTCCTCGGCCTCTACCTCTGCTGGAATCCCTATATCCTTCAGGGGCGCCTTTGGGAGTTCCTCCGACGTAATTGGCTTGGGCGGTGGAATCCTTCATACGGTTAGGATGTGCCATTTCTCGGGTCTCAACTTCCTGAATGATTTGCTGAACTTGATAGGTCGTCATATCTGGATTGTTTCTGACCATAGACCAAATAGTGTCAACCGTGGGTTTGTATAAGTCGGGTAATCCTAGCAGATATGCGTCTCTGAGCACATTGTCGGCTATCATGTACTTGGTACCGACGAGCTGTGCCTGAATGGTTCTTAGTCTTCCAAGCCAGTCGGCCTGTTTCTCATTTGAGATTGGTTCCATCTTGAAAAAGGAAATATGCAAGCTGGAAGCCATGCTGAAGTTCTGAGTTGGGGCGTAAGCCTTATTGAGCTCCTTCCACAGTTGGGCTGCAGTGGCCGGTTCGGAGTAAATTCTCTGCAGCGAGTCACTGATGCAACAGGTGAGAAGAGCGAATGCTTCCCTTTCTCGTTTCTGCCAATTCTTGTGGTTCTCGTTTNGACAGATTTCATATTTGCACTTATAGTGAGTAACAGAGCTGTACTCTTTGGAGTTATCGATTTGTTCTGACATCGTGAATGGTTGTAGAATTGAAATTAGTTTCTGTCGTGGTGCAGATTGTAGCTATGCCGGGCTCATAACCTGTTAGAAGATTAGGTGGAGTGATGTGTACTTTATTAAGTGCTCTTCAGACTAAAGTGTTCTGGCGAAGAGTTTATATACAAGGAGTAGCACATACAGGGTGACTAAGCTAGTCATGTACAGGGTAAGTAGTAGACACATACAGGGTAACCAGTTACCCTGTATCTGGTAAGGTCATATCGAGGGTAAGATATTCTGACAGTTTTTTAGTGATTTTGGCACTTTTAGTCTGTGGCTTTCTAGGCATGACAGAGGCTTGTTCAGGTACTATACGTACTAGCTAATAATAGAAACTAAATTTTGAAGATTTAATAAAATAATAAAAATGTCTCGGTTCGATGTCGACGTGCAGTGAAACTTTATGAATATTCTGATGATTGTTTAAAAGAAATGAAAAAAAAAACTAAATATTTTAATTTGATATGTGAAATGTGATATGTGATATTTTTTTTGAGTAAAATGTCAAAGCGCTGTGTAGATTTTAATCGAATAATAATGTTTTTATCATCAAACTATCATCGCGAGCTTAATATTTTACAAAAATATTACATATGAAAATGTTGATTGATCGAACTGCTAATTAACGCAATTTTGAAGTTTTTTTTAGCTGAGTTATGTAGATCTCGAGCAGTTTTCATTCCAAATATATAAAATATATATATAGAGTCTAAAAATAATCCAATCTTTCAATATAATACAATCAAATAAAATCTGGGGCATCAAGTCAGAGTCGACGCGCTGAAAGTGATGAATCAGCTCTATCAGCTCTGTGAAAAATCACAATCAAATATGCGGTTTTCAAATTTTAACAACGAATCAATCAAGTCAAAACATCTGCATTAATACGCAAATATATATCAGCAGAAACTACATTAATCTCTTCACCAACTATTATAGTCGTTGTCACAGATTCATTTTTTGATAGATTATATTTTATCGTTTTATTCTTCGTGAATTCTCAGATCGACTTTGACTCTTCACCGACCTGAAGAAGATCGTTGAAAAGTGATTTCAAATTAGCCAAAGTTAGCTGTTTAAGCAAATCAGTGAACTTAACGACGTCTGTCGTATTATATCGAAAATCTGCTAAAGCAGTTGACGAATTTTCAACAATCAAAATACCAAAATTGATATCTGATTCGACTAATTAGTTTAGTATCAATCTCGAAGGGTTGCAAACAATTCGAACCCGTTTTTTAGCCCGGTCTATAAATAAATTATATTAGTTTTAGATTTTGAAAAAAACCTAAGTAGATAGAAAGGCCTGAACGAATTTTTGAAAGATTTACCAAATTCTTTCTAGTTTGGTTTTAAGTTAACTGAGAGTTTTAACTCTCTCTTTTTTGTCTTTTTAGGGACTTTTTGACTCAGATAAAACTGATCAAGCGCTTTAATCGCTGCGTCAGAATCCGTATTGGCACTATTAATGATAACATCTTTAATAGAAATTTTAGTCTTTAAAATCTTGACTTTTTCTTTCGATTTTAGCTTTTTGCCGAAAGCGGTTATCATCTCGTCAATAACGCGAATCTTCGTCTCGCGGGCTCGTACAATCGCTTTATAGTCATCATCGTTATCTGAGTCAATGATGGCGGAAAGGGGGTCATTAAACTCTTTTGTAATATAAGCAAAATAAGAAAGAAAACGAACTTTTTCAAGAATCGTCGGCCAAACAGTTTTAGTACCAGCCTCAGTTTTTGTGAAAACAGGCGATGTCTGACTTTTAAGAATCTATTCGACGTCTTTACGTAACGCTAGCCATACTGAGTTAAAATTGATTTTAGATATTGAAAGTTCAGTTCGAATTTGATCAACTGTTTATGATTACGAGAAGATCTTAAACTTAATCGTGCGAAAATTATAATTTTCGTTTACCATTTTATATAATCAGGTGGAGAAAAGCTTTAATTTTAAAATCTTAATTTAAAATCTAGGTAATTTTACAGATTACGATATAGTTTTAGTGCGAAAATGTATGATTTCGAAAGAAAAATTTGTGAAACTAACAAAATAAATTTTAATATTTTTAAAAAAAAGCTTCAATTTATCATACATGATTAAAAAAATCTGAATATTGTTAACTATGCATATATATATTGTATATTGCTTCAGAGATACAGCCACGAGCTGCTAGAGTTATATACTATAGAACATGGAAATAATAGCTTATATTAAATCCTCAGATTTTAAAAGGAGCTTATACAGCGCTGTAGAAACTTTCATGTTGCTTCTCGCCCGACAGAACGATCTTATGTAGTATTTCTTAGCTTTATACTTCTAATTAAATTAAAAAATCTGAATTCTGTTAATTATGCATGCACATCCTGTATATTGCTTCAGAAGTACAGCCACGAGCTGCTGGAGCTATATACTGTGGAACATGGAAATGATAGCTTATGTTGAATCCTTAGATTTTGAGAGAAGCTTATATAGCGTTGTAGAAGCTTTCATGCTGCTTCCCGCTCGACGGAACGATTTTACGTAATATTTCTTATCTTTATACTTCTAATTAAAAACTTAGTTTTCTAGTTAAAGCAAATATTAATCTATAGAGTAAATATATCTGAAGGCCTCGTCAGCTTGCTCAGGCTTGGGAATTTTCTTTTTAGACCTTTTAAGATTCTATATCGGTCTTTTTCAGATTCTACAAATATACTAAAATAAAGATCGAAATGAATGTTGGGAATTATATTATAGTATTATATTTTAAAATCGATAAAGATTTATAATTAGTCTGTAATTATCGAATCTTTAAACTTCATATTTCGTCACACTCGCTTTTTATAATAAATCGACAACATCATGTCTTTAAATTTTAGAAAATCGGCTAGAACTTTCAACGGCCTCTTTAAGTGTCGTATCTGTCCTCGAACTTTATTTAAATCTTTTAAATGATACGAAAAACACATTAAAATAAAACATCAATCCTTTATTTCTACATTATTAGAAAGCGGGATAAATCAGATTATTATTTTTTAAGAAATATCGTCAGTAGGCGCGAATAGTATCGAGAAAGATCTAGATTACTTAGAAGCGATTCCGGAGAGTCCTTTTATATAAAATGACAAAATATTAGAAGATTTAAGTATTCGACAATCTAATCAATCAGAATCTTTTGTTCTTAAACTGTCTTTTTCGGTTAAGGATGCAGGAGTCTCATTCGGTGCTTTTTTAGATTCGATAATCGTTCAAATGAAAAATAATCCATAATTCCTTTTTACTAACTTAGAGAATTTTAAATTGGCAAAATAGTTTATCGAAGAAGATATTTCTCAAACAGCAATTAATCGGTATTTTAATCACGAAATAAATTCAGACGTCAGAAGTGTCGATGTAAAGTCATTCGAGTCTGCTTATAGCCTCCGTCAAATGATTCAGAAAATGAATGAAAATCTTGAAATAAATTTATTTAAACAAAATGTATTTAATTTTGAAATTGAAGATCATTCAAAATCGAAATATTTTTATCGAGATTCTATAAAAGTTATCGCGTATCTCTTGCGACAACGTTCATACGCGCAAGAGATGCACTTTATATCTGAAAAAGTCTATAATGAATCTGAAGAAAGACAATATGCAGAACTATGAATAGCAGATTGATGATATAATTAGCAAGAATTTTTATCGTTCGATTATAGTCTTATATCGATTCTCTGTGCTTCCGATACGACTTATTTTACTAATTTCTCTGATGATAAAAAGATCTGGCCAATCTATTTTTCAATTGATAATATCAACTCGAAATATCGAAATCAGCCTTTTAAAAACACTTGAATGTTGCTCGTTTTGCTATCGATATCGCTTAAAAAGAGCCCGTTGCGGCCGTCGAAGAAACGATTAATTGATTCAAAAATACAGAATTTTATAAATCAAATCTTGGAATCTCTGAATATGTACCCTACAGGCCTACTTATGAGATGCGGAGATGGATATTAGCGAATATGTCATTTTCGTTTATATGAATGGTTAACAGATTATATGAAATATATTAATTTTCTTAATATTATTCCTAAAGCCTGCCCTATTTGTACGGTATCGACTACGGCTCTCTAAGATTTCGATTAGAGTCTGGGATATTCTGTACGGGACTACAACTCTTATTCTGAACGATTAGATGATGGTGATGAGATTGAAAAAGCCCAATTACGTTTGAAAAGAGTGATAGGTTCGACGGAGGTCTTCTTGAATCTGAGAATTACTGTAGCGGACTTATATAAGTCGGATCTTCTATACTGCATTTACTTAGAGATGATAAAACATCTTATAAAATGAATAATCAAATTTTTAAAAAAACATAAAAGATTACAATTTTTTAATCAGTGCTGGACTTCTGTATTAGCTTATTTCGAATTTTAACCGTTCTGTAGAAACTATATACAGATCTCTCAGTGACAAAAAAAAGAAATGAGATCGATTGTTAAAATTCTTGTTGCGACTTTAACGAGCGCTTTGAGGAATTTATCGAGCTTTGAGAGACCTGTTTTCGTCTAAGCGATAAACTGTGTGAATGCTTTAATAAGTTTTGTTTTATATATAATTTATCTTTCACATATTGAATAAACTTTTATAGATATGCAAAATCAGTTGTAAAGCTTTTATGATAGAAAAAATGTCTTCAGAAAATTTCGAAAGACTCGAACGAAATCACAGCAGACAGTTACAAACATAGTAGAAGCGATATTCAGCGATGAAGCTCTAGATGAAAATAGTGAAGACTCCTTAGAGATTTCTGAAAATAGTAAGTTCACTTAAAAGTGTCTTCAGCTCTCTTCTTCTTCTGATCAGAGCTCTTTGGGAACTAATCGAGACTAATGATTATAGAACATTTTAATTTTATTAAAATGCATTTGATGACCCATTTTACTGATTTCATCAAAAAATTTGGTCAATTAAATGCTTGGTCAACAGAAGTAAAAAAGGCCTCGCATGTCGAACAATTTAAAGAGAAATGGACTCAATTCAATCACAGAGATGTATACGCTCAAATAATAAAACACAGATATCGAAAACATTAATTTAAAATGCGATTTCTCAATCTCGAACAATTAGTAAAAAAAAAAAAAAAAGATCAATAGATTTGAGAAGGTTTATTCAGATTCGTTATCGGCTAGAGAGCGGCGCGAACAATATCGCAAGAATAGACTAGGAATTGATGGTATGTTTATTGATATTTATTTTCTAATATTTTTAATCACGTTGACTCAGTTTCAGTCGGCTCTATAAAGGCTCGTGCGGAATCATATAGTACGTCATCAATTGAAGTTGCAAATTCAACTCAATTGCAATCTAAAATAGTCTTAAAATCTTCAGAAAATAAAAGCAAATGGGTTACAATAGATCAGATTAAGCGTGAATACGCTGTATCGAACCTTAACTGAGCGTTATATGCTTATTTGAAAATTTTATCGGCTTTTTAAACATTTTTTCGACCAGACTTTCATCTTTTATTTTTAGCAGACTTCAGAGCGTAAATATACAAGATCTTCGCGATCTCGATTGAGGACTTTCAGCATAGAAATGTTTTTACTAATCATGTTATTCGAATTAATTTAAACTGATAAAAAAAGGGTTTTTGAAAGGACTTCATCATTTTTTAAAAGTCTCGTACGAGTCAATATGGAGATCTGAAAGAAAAGGCAGTAATTAAACTGAAATTGTTATTGATTATTCATAATGCAATTAGTAATAAGACCTTTCAATTAGCTTTTGTTATTGAGCTCAAGTCATACGCTGGAGAAACTATACAGAGTCTTTATAGTTTCGTTCGCCTCATCGAGCATTTTTTAGTGAATTATGAAAAAGAAAACTATTAATCTTATCGAAATATCATTTCAATTCGAGCTATTTTAAATTTGGCCTATTTAATCTTCTATAGAATCGGTTCATATCTTCTTAATACTTATATTAATCTTAATACTTGAAATAAGATTTATTTTTATAACGATGAAAATATAGATTTAAATATCGATATTGATAATGGATTTGATATTGAAGAAAAGAAATATTATTTTAAAGTTTAAATAGGGAGTTTGTATAGACCCGTGTTAATTTTGTTGAAGTGCCGGGTGACCCTATTAGAATAGAGCGCGATGGACTGAAATAGATCGCGATGAAGTGTGATGAAAAAATGTTCTATCGAATAAAAGAACTTCCATCCGATGGAATTAAGGAAATGTGTTTTTTTCCTGATGAGTTCTATAGACCATTATAATAGTTATGCTATTATAAGACGTTAAAGCATACCGCTGTAAACGCAACGATTTTATACTTTATAACTAAAAGATTACGCGCCTTTTATAACTAAGTGGCTTTATACTACGAGCTGCGTAAGCACTACGATTAAATAAAACTATAATAGATTAAATACAACGGGGCATTAAGGTTACTACGACTTATGCCATAGATTCTGCTAGATTATAATTATGCGAAGTTACAAGATATATCGTGATATAATGATTTTTACCGTCTACGCCTCATATACGAGCTAGAGTATTGCGATATATCGTATAAGACGTAGTGCCGGGTCTATACGTACCGCTCTATAAATACAGACGAATCTACGATGTGTTGGGATTTAGATGATCGATCATCAATCATATATATACAGACCTACATACTTTCCAGCGTACTTACGAGCTGTAGAACCATTAACAATCTTGACCTTTCGTAGGAGTTGAGATATTGTTAATTTATTTTAAAAAGGAGGTATGTGGCTACTAGGCTACTATCTAGTGATTGTTTAATACTTTGTGATAATTATAAGGGTATAGTCCAGTTGCCCTTTATCCTGCATTGATATTTTTTTCTATAAAAGTAGTTATACGTGTTTCGGCGTAAAATTAAAGGAATAATGCCTTATTTACGCGCGTAGCGTTTGTTAAAGCAACAAAGTCCCTAAGTTACCGTCTATATGCTGTCTTCAGAGCTGAAAAGCATCCCAAATCTAATGGCTGAGTAACATGGGAGGTGTGAGTAAGTAAAAATAATAAATATACATTATTAAAATAGTATTATACTATAAACTTATTAGTTGTATGTAATCCATGGCCGTTAACTATTAACAGTCGTGCTTCAGATAGATTACTAGTGTTTGTTTCTAGTAAAAACACTTTTACTAGCTATTCTAACGCAATAATATTGCTAGTTTAGCTATTTTCTAAGAAGATTATATGCTAATTAAGGTGCTGTTGTAATAGATAAGTGCGAAACTACTAATCCTGTATAGATTTTGCTTTAAAAATTATTAACAGATTAAGAGTAACTTTTATAGCAGAAATACACTCTATAAATAATATCTAGGAGCGTGAATGGTCTGTTTTTATTAGAATCTGTCTTTCTTAATTACTGGAACTTCTAATGATAAGGCTATTTATACTTATTTTAACTATTATACTCTTCTCGTTAGCGTTGTATCGTCGCTCTGAGGGAATCTAAAATACAGTCTAGTACTGATCGAAAAACTTATTAATATTAATCGGATTAGTACAATTGATATGCTGTTAATTAGTACGACAGTCAAGCTTGGTTTTAACGCGTGAATAGCGATTTAAGAAATTGCTAGTCTATCGTTTACTTAGTGGGCTACTGTCTCCTTATTTTTGAAAGATTTTTGTTGTAACACTACGGAGTTGAGCGTATGTAGGGGCATATCCGAGGGCCTCTTGGCGTAAGATCTATTCTATAAGGTTTTCTTCTTGTACTTTAGAAAGCCGCTGCTGGCTTTTGTGGGCCATACTATGTGGCTGTTGGGAGGCAGATTGGTTTTTGAGAGTAGTACGTGGTATGGCGTAGACGGTGGCGATATGATGTAAGGATTTGCCATTTTAGAAGTCGGATATAGCAGCGGCTATATCGACTTCGCTGTATTTGTGTTTACTGAGCATTTGAATAGATTTGCAAGAAAAATAGGTTCAATTGGCTAGATACTGCAGTTGCAGGAGGAAGAATAACATAAAACGCGTGGTCGCGTAAAGTAGGGTTTCGCTAAAAAAATTGGGGGTCCAGAACCAGGGGAGGTCCATTTTTATGCCGTTTGACTTACTAGATCAGTACAAACTGGCGCTTCTCATACATATACCCAGTCCTAGCTTAGCAACAGGAGTGAAGAGCAATAATCGCTTCTCTAAGTAGTATAGCCAAAGGATGCTAGCCATGAGTCGAGTTGCTACCCGTCTTTACCATAGCTATAGTGCATATGGTAAGTAACTAAGCAATGCGTTAGGTAACTCCAAGTTCCGACTGCGACTACCTGCATTTACCCCCTCCTGCCCCAACAGTACCCCTTGTCCCGTGATACAAAAGATGGAGTTTGTAAGGAACTTGTGTGAGGCTGCGCAATTGCTAAGATCCAATACTACTCAAATTCTGACAAGGGAGCTCGGAGGCATTTGCCTGGCTGAAATTCAGGAGTGCACCCGTGCATACATCATGGCAACCACAACATCATGTTGTGTTGGAACCCATCGAAATAGTCCGCGATCCGGCCGAAAATTCTGGGGAGGGCCGCGTACAGCACTAACAAATATTTCCAATTGCCAAGGTTATAGCTAGAAGAACGATCAGATTGCACATTTTTTGGGGTCGTGCTTACTTGGTTCTTAATTCCCTTCAGCAGATGGGTATTGGCACGGTGGAGGTTGTGCTGTTTGAATTTAGCGTTAGCACTAAATAAATGAAAAAAGATTGATAGGATTCTTGAACTATCCTTTGTATTACAATCGAAAATGGGGACTCTACGCAATGCTACTGGGAGGGAAAGGACCGGAGTATTAATAACAAGTTGCCGTAATTTGAGCTCTAGACTAACATGAGAACTAGGAAATAAATTTCTAACCAACCCTTCTGTAGCCAATCGCCTTTTCTTCCAGCTGAATCTCAGTATCTGTGTATATTTAATATAATGCTATATAAATAAACATATATATTTGCATTGACGGGCTCATGCTATTAGTCTCAAATGACTTGTAGAGATAGCTATTCGTGATGATTCTTACGGTAAAGTCCCAGAAAAAAACTGTACATCGAAAGATTTTACCTAAATATCCTTGTATCTCTTGTACGAAGGCATTTTGTGATAAGGATGAGATCATACTTGTAGAAGTTAAGCATCTCCGCCTGTAATTAGTTGAACTCAGGTTAATCGTCGCCTTTATCTAGTGACAAAGACTCCAATGAAGATAACCACAAATGGAGGGAGGTGCGAATTAGAATTATTTTAGTTGTTTCAGGTGGTGGCTGTGTATGATTAAGACTATAATTTGCTTAGCAGGTGGTGAAGATCCCAACCAGCGCTATTTTTCCCAACGCATACCTCGGAGATGATCTTCCGGTAAGATAGATTTGACTGAACGTAGTTGCAACGAATAACTTGAATATAACTGGATCCCGCCTCTAAACTCCCAAATCCAGCCACTCCTCACACCTTAGCCTTATGCCGCAATATCCGCCTTGTGCCCTGGTATCCGTATCCCCAGGTTTACCAAGCTTGTCCCATTCGCGTAACCCTTCTTAACCAGCTTGGTCCTACCTTTCAATATTTAAGAATGAACTGGGTTTTCAGCGCATATTCTCAGATAAAGAGGTCTACGCGTTATCTTATGCAGGGTGTTGTACTTGGCGAAATGCTTCGCATAGACGAGCCGGGGAGCTAAAGAAACCAGGAATGTACGAGGAACGCTAACCCAGACTGGATGTTCTTTTAAAATGCAACGGCGCTGCCAGGTTTGGCTTACCCTTTATCATGAACTTAAGGCAAGGTTTTCCGAAATCGATCGGAACTACCTGCTCCAGTTACCAGCGTTACCGAAGCACTCAATGAATAATAAATTTGTCAAAAAGCTAATATAAGAAATAGAAATTTATGAAAGATCTCTATTTAAGGAGAGCAAGATCAGCCATATTGGTCTTGGATGCCATACAGCACCACCTTATCTGCCATTAGCTTAGTATTTCTGTCGTTGAATTTCAACTCCAAGTCACTCTTTTTTTCAACTCCACAGCCACACTTTATCCAACAACACAAAACCCTTCCGGTTACGAAACTGCACTCTCTTATTATTCCGATATACCACTCTGCCCAACTACATACAGTCTTTTCCATACTCGATCTCAATCTTAAAATGAAATTTTCAGTTTTTTGCGCTACAGCCGCTCTGGTTCCGTCTGTCTTCTCTCACGCCCTGATAACGAACGCTTATGGAAATGCCAATATAAAGGTCAAAGGCTACGGTCTCGGCCTGATTGAATCGACCGACCGGAGGTCCGATGGCCGTAGGACTGGCCAGAGAGATTGTACAGTCTTCAGTGATACAGCGATGACACCAAACGGATCCGGGGCAAAGGCGAAGAAATGCACAAAATGCCCTTCAAAATACGTCAAAGGCCTCTATGACACGAACTGTCCCGCCTGCCGAAAGAGAAATACACCCACCGGCTGCGGCCGAACTTACTATACTACCGGCAGCAAATACTACGTTATTGACCGACCAGAGCTAAAGGGCACAGATCCAGGTCTCCCGATGTATAACAGCGGGTACATTCATACTGCTAATTGGATTGAATGGATGAATGAACACCACAAGATTCCACTTGTCACTGCTGGAGGCTATCTCTGGATCACGATGTTTCAACAAACAACTGATGGAGCTGGACCATATTTCTGCATGCTTGATCAGACAGGCACTGCGGAGAACTTTGTGAATATTACAATTCCAGTAGACTCCCCCGGTGTACAGGGTGGCAGCCCTTGTGCAAACCAGAATTGGGAATGGCCAATTATGATGCCAGAAGATCTGAATTGCCAGGGGAAATATGGCAAATTAGAAAACGTTTGCATCGCTCGTTGTCAGGACGATGCACCTAATGGGCCATTTGGTGGCTGTGTCGTTTTCCAGCAAGTCAAGAGTGGACCAGATGCGGAAAAGGGACCCAAATCCTTTAAGCCTAAGCCAAAATGTAAAAAAGTGCATCACTTATATACATCAAAGACTATCACCGACGCGCAGATCAGGTTTATGATGGGTGACGATGCGATCAGTCCTGCCAACATGGCCAAAGTCAGGGCTATGCATAAAGAATTGGTTGGATAAAAGATAAACTTAGCTTAGAGCAACACAATCAATAACGAGGCAACTCTAAATGAGCCCTTTGAAACTCAGGCTTGTAAAAACGATATATTGTATCCACATCAGAATTATGAGAATTATAAGGGCTATTTCAGGCGTCAATTTTGCTATGTTAGCCTACCTACGAAGCATGAGTCGGGCGAATTAGACATGTTTGATGAATGAACGAGGTCAAACAACACAATTTACGCAAGAGTCCAGAAGGAATTGTATACGTTTTCAACATTTTAAGGAACCAGTTAGCCAATGTCGTTACGCCGATGTCTACGGCTCCCAATATTCCACCCCTGCCAGAAAACCCAAATTTGCGGCATGCCCGTCAACGGCGCAAACACTCAATACCTAAGCTGGACGTTCGCTTTCCATTATTGGACATACAACCTTCTCGCGTGACCTCTATATAATGTGCCGAAAATCTTCCTTTATCGTCACGATATCAGTTAGTGATATGAGTTAATATAAGATCAGATACGTCGCACTATCGTAATAAGCTCTGATTATTTCTTCCATGCTGCGGAAACCCAATCTAGCCACTAAGAGCGGGAGAGCAGTGAGTTTTCTATTGTCTAACTGTATCCGTAAGCTTGACCTAGGTTATTCTTAGCATACCTTCGTAGTTGCTGTCACACGACAAAAATCCTCCATCCTCGAGATAGTGTGATATGGCGTCTCGGTAATATGGCTTTGATTATACCCCTTCCCCATGGCCCAAGCAGCGGATTGCAAGTCAACCGGTTTCATTTGTACCCTGGGTACCGGATGCTTTAGATTTTTGCTACAATAGAAATTACCTTTAGGGCAGGTTTAACCAAATTATCAATTGCACTATTTGTGATGGGGTTGGTGCACTGAGTAGACAGACAAGTTGCCAGGGAGCCCTTAATGATAAACCAGAGGAAGTGACTGAGGCCAGAGATGATGCGTAGAATCATAGAGATTCAGATCTATCTGGAGGCAGTATATGTACCGCCTCGACCAAAATATTAAAGGAGCGGGTCGAATTAAGTGGAATCCAGAAATTCTATAAAATAGTGGACATTATAAGCCATGCCCGTTTGTATGGAAAGAGCGCAGTTACGCCTAGAATAAGTGGCAAAATTGTTATTTATCATATCTCTAACTTCTATTTTAAAGATCATTTCGCGATACAAGATATCATTTTGCATTCTGATACGCTATGTTAAACATTCCGTCCACACGCCGGACAGAACCCAACTCCAGACATCCAAGTCTTTCCGCAGTATTGGCGATGCTGTTGACGCACTGGTTGGTCTCCATGTGTATCCACTGTGCCTGCTAGACTCCCTGCAGCACAGCATTGGCAATTCGTATAACCACAACTTTGACCACACCTTGCACACTACGCAGTCACAGTCCCTCTTCCGTAGTTGCAATCTGGCATGGCTCCTATTTGTGGGAAAATGAAGGATTAACGATGAACTTGTTCGTCGTAGGGGATAATGACGAACCAGTTGAGAAAATATGATTTGAGAGATATAAAGTGGGGGCTAGGGATGTCAACAGTAAATAGACGCCGATGGTGATGAATGGCGATCGAAATGCCTATATAAGGTAGGGCCCAATTCAACTGTGAGAGACTATGATCAATACGAAGCGAGCCTGGTGACGGTGACGGACCTCATAAAGGACAATAGGTTATTAAGGCTGATGCAGGGAATGAGAGTATGATGATGATGGGAAGAAGAAGGCAGTCTAGGTGGAAGAATCTGGCTCCTTTTATAAACAAATATAGACAAAGCCCCGCACCAGTCCATCCAACTCGTAACCTCCAAATTCCGAAGCCAGCCCTTATCTTTGTAGTCATGTTAGTTCACTATAGGCACCCATGTCGAAAAGGGAAGCTTCAAGCCGTAGGATTGAATCAATCTTTCTTCTTGATTGTTCATCTCTTTTCGGTTGCGGCCAATAGCGGCTTGACAAGCTATAGTTCATAATATTTCGGATTCCAGAAATCTCACAAGATCCCTAGACTCTACATACCTCATGCATTCAGTCAATTCGGACTCATTTGTTGTGCCGCCCTAGCCGTACCGATATCATGAAAATCACTTCCGGTAGGAGGTGATGCAAGCTCAAAAGCTCGTGCACAGGCCTTCACAACTTTATTGGTCCGAAGGCGCGGCCAATCTCAACCTTCTGAGAGTGCAAACTCACGTCCGCAGCTGGACAGGTTTTCGGCACAGGCTCATCAAGGTGCCACATGACGGTAACTACCAGGCTCGACAGATTTTCATTTCCCGAGGTAAAGGCTTCGGAATTCGGCATGCTACTACAGACATGTGTTTAGAAATCTCAATTAAATTATTCATGTTTACCTTCAATTTATAGTTGACCAATTAATAAAAAGTTGAACCATTCAGCCCATGGAAAAAGAGCAAGGTACGGACTTTTTAAAGCAACAATAAACACATCATTTTCTTGTTAAAGTTAGTAGATTATGCAAAGGAAGTTTGCAGTGTTTCCCGATATATCTATCAAGGAACACGTGGAGTTTGTCCGTATGTTAATTTGTTTGAAGTTCGAGGATGCCGGTATATCCTGCTGACAATGAGGGATGGACCGATATCCATGCACTTGCGTATTAACCAATTAGGAAAATTTGTAAGATAAGACTGTCGGTTCAAAACAAGAATCTGCCGGGGTTTTATGGCATGGATTGGCAAAGGCCTAGCTATATTTGTGACAAAAAAAGGGTTTGAAACAGCTTTAAATGTCGGCGATTTGTTGATATAACAAATTGAGTCCGATTAGTTACAAGTGTAAATGCCACAGCTCAACCCCGCAGTGGGTCTCTCCGATAAGATATGCAGCGCACTTTGTATGCCGCATGTCTCTTGCCGGGCGGACCGGTGCAACCAAGACCAGTGACTACATGGATGATGCACAAATGTTTACTAATACAGTCCCTGTGGTTGGGCATACGTAGATTACCGAGAAAAAAATATATTGCTCAAGATTTGTGGTCAGTTATCATTCATTTCAAATTCTATGTGGTTGAAATTAATAAGTGCTAGCTAAAGAACCATTTTATAAGCCAAGCTGGGAAGCAATTTCCATATACGTAATACCGCCTTTATCCCAAACCTCTAGCACAACTCTGGACCTTTCTTGAGCCGTAAAGTCGCGCATTCGAAGGGACCTAACTAGTATAGGACGTGTAAAGGACATTGTACTGAAACTATCCTGTCACAACTTTCGACGGATAACCTCGGTGTGGTGTGTTAGCGTTGGTGCCTGACATGATGATTTTGAAGCTCGAAATGCAATTCACCGTGGACATTGAGCCCTCTTTCTGAATTTGGGTGTGTTACTAACAAGCTGCCGCCATACTGCTGCCATATACTACGCAATCGAAGGTGATGACTTGGGGTTGTACATGTTGTGAAATACTTCACAATGACATCTGCGATGCCAAAGACAGAAGACAAGTGCTTCAGCAACATCATCCTGACAGCTTTCAGCTTCAATAGTCTCTGACATTGATGTCAGCAGGTCGCTAAATGGGACACATTCTAACAGGACTCATTTTGTTGGAGTTTCATTCTTTGCCAAGACCATCATTTGTTTGCAGAATCAGTCACCCTTATATGAGGACTTATAAATGTTTTTTAAGCTTTTCTTTTCTTTCTTTTTCTGAATTATCCTATTTATCCTATCTAAAGCAGGCAAGCGATACGAAGATACAGTTATTAGGTGGTACGAGCCAAGCCGCATCTGGTACAAGTCCGCAGAATTTGCTGCTTCAAAACATTGGCCAAGTATAGTGATATTATGATATGATCATAGAATTCAACCGCGGAGCTTAATTGCCTGGATGAAAGTCTAATATAAACAGCTTATGCAATAGCTTTCAAAAAGGCTGGTCGTGATTCACTTTTCCTATAAATCGCATCTCTGTCTCTTCAGAGAGGACAAGCGGAAATCACAATCATCACTTCAAGAAAACAATCCTACAATCTTCTATACGTATCATGCTCTACAATACTCTGCATAGCCTTATAGCCACTGCAGGTCTCACCTCTCTATGCACTATCCGGTAGGTCTACGTTCTGGAGCAAAAGAACCATTCCACCTGTCGCGACGGCGCGTCAATAATCGCAATCCAATCCGTCGAGCCATATCCCACTGGTAGCAAGGAATGCAATTTCAGCGTTATTGGCAAGACATTCGCCATGCCCCCTGCTTAACGGCATATACCGGTGTTAATAAGTGTGGGGATAAATGGTATACGGAATAAATAACACGAACCGTACTCCAAAAGTGGTTCAAATCGAGACGCCCCATTGTATTTAAAGGTATTCACGGCTTTTGCGGGCTCGTTTTGGTACCATCAATGCTTATTGTGGCGCCTAGCCAGCCCAGCCCTGGCTGAAGGAGCGACAGCAAGGATTGATTGTCATCGGATCCGTCGATTCATTCTTGATCTTCTCTCGCCTAGTGCTAGGGAACAAGGCTCACGGTGTTATTTGAGCGAAATGCGTCTTGTTTTAAGTATCGTCGCTGGGGTTCCTATCACACTGGTCTGGCAGGGCCATATGCATGTTGTGTTGCCTGAATGGCTTTCAAAAATAAAGTTTGCCCAAAATGTCCGTTCCTGAGATCAAGTATCAAGCGTGTTCGAGTTTTCTAGAAAAATGCAGACCTACGAGTGGTTCAATTGAAACGCCAGTAAACGGATTGGGTTCGTACGTACCATGTGATGCTTCATTGATGTTGCAGGTTCTTTGAAAATAATTCGTTGTGCGGGGCTCACTTGTGCTGTATAACCGAACGAATAAGAGGAGGTTTTTTTCAGCATTTTTGAAGATATAAGTACTTAGTAATATTAATCATGAAACGTGGTGGAGTGCGAACATGCGAAATAACGTTCGGCGCACACGTGGTAATCAAAATTTCTGCAGCAGGACCCTGACAGCGGGAATCTTCTATTATCAATACGAACCCCTGTGTTGCTGGCCAATCAAAGTTCGGTGGCGTTTATAATTGTTTCAACATGTCAGGAATCCAGTGGCAAAACTATCTTCTCTTCTACGGCCCCAACTCGTGTACTTTGTACTCGATTTATCGCATCTCGGAGGACTAGCGGTTGGGTAGGCAGTAATTTCAGTTGAGTTTTGCCAGAGCCTACGATATCGATATGGACTCGCTGATGGCTCGGAGTATCTATGCATTATGCTTCCACGAAATGTATAAATCCGCAGCAAGATCTCTCGAGTCCTGTTCAGAGTTTCAAATCCTTCGCCACCATGCATATGTTGCTTGAGTGATATCTGAGACACATTTAAGGTTGTGCAACCTTCGTTTCTCGGAATGGTGTTCTCTCTTGGCAACGGGCGAACCTTGCATAGGGCTGTTATGGCTGTCTATCTTTCATCTATTCTGATAGCGTGCATCGGCAATGCTGGGCTCGGTGGCGCTGCCAGTACACCAACGAAAACGTCCACATTTCCGACCTTAGAGGTACGAAACTCTACTTTTTTGAGAAATAGGACAGTCTCGTTAACATATTACTCAATCGGGATCTACTACTGCCCTGATCATAGAATTGGATGCCGAAGGCATTGGCTCCTCATTCACGAAAACAACATCAAAAACGAAGACTGGAGACGATGGGAACTCATCCTCAAAGTCCAGTTCACGGAGAACTTCGCCACCAACGAGGTCTTTATCAGGAGCCTCGGCAGTTGAAAGTTCCAGTTCACCTGAAGTGCCGGCTGGGCTTCCTGGTGCAAAAAATACCACATCAACAACACAAATCGGCTTGGCCGCGGAAAGTGATGATGACGATGATAACGAACCATCCTCAACGACCGGTGGGTTCTCAACGTTATCTTTAACCTTTAGTTCAAGTTCTACAGCAATTGAAGCATCAGCCGAAACCACCAAGAATACACCGTCAGTTAGTAGTTCTACTGACATCATTACCGTCTCTCATAAGAACCCACCCCTTCCGAATTTTCAGAAAGCTGGAGCCTTTGGGGCGGAAAATCTAGATCCACTTGTTGTGGACGGAACACTCCCTCCCGTTGAAGGCATTCCTGTATATAGGAGTGACCAACGTCCCAAAGAGCAACCAGAAGGGTCCCATGGCGATAAGCGAAGCCAATTAACGAAAAGTCGCTTCTGGGGCCTTCAAAGTTCATGGACTGAATACTGTCCCCAGGTCCCGCCACTCAGAAAGAGGGATTTCCTGGCCAGGGTTTGCACTCACAGATAGAATCTACGGAACCCCTTCCATTCTATAGTTTATCCCGAAGCACACCCCATTGGCTCGAATAATCAACGTAGCCTCACCGGAAGATGCCAAAAAGTATAAGAGGCAGCTGGCAGCACGACTTAAAAAGCGTAGTCATGATGATTCCCCGGTTGATTTGTGCAATTGCAATCAAGGTAATCGGAATAGAATCTGTGATGTCCTTAACTTTTGGACTCCCTGGTCAAATTGTGAAAGCATTTGCGTTTGCTGTCAGGGTTATTGGGATCGTTGCGAAGTCGGAATTCATGACCCGCAGCATATAAATCCATTTTCGCCACATTATACGACACGTTGTTATGGTGGACCCGTCCCACCCGTAGTGACGCCGGCGCCTCTGCCAACTCCTGCGACCTCAGCGGCTCAAGCGGTTCCTACGAGGTGCTCCGGAAGTACCCGAGGCTGTATTCACGGCCGTAAGTTTAAAATGATCCCATTGATATGATATCTTCCCATTGTCAGACCTTTGCAGGAGTTAACATGGATTTCGAAATGCAGAATTTTGCTGCAACGCTTATTGCATTCCTCCAACTGCTCTCTGCTGCGGAACAGGTTACTGTGCGCCCGGGAGCAGCTGCCAAAATGGCCTTTGTAATCCATATGATCATAAACTTTGCCCATGAGTAGATCATTGCATATCCTACAAATATTTTTAGAGCCATTACTGATCGAGTGAGGTAAGATCTGGAGCATTGTGTCGATCGAACCAATTTTGTTGCGGAAACCAGGGTGGAGACTCGGGGTCGGGGAGCGTAGGATTAGTATGGCGCGAAATTTGGACCCGCCGGCTCCAAAAATAAAAAATTCGCAAAATCGCAAAAATCAAATCGAAACAACAAAAACAACACATCTAAGTACGATAAGCAACGTGAACTCACCTTTTCGCTCACCCACACACAGACTTCATCAAAAAACAAATTCTAGCACAGTATAAAAGCTAGATTTAACTATTCATGATTAGATATTATAAATTAAATTAAAATAATTATTACGACGAACGATATAAACACACTTCTACGGCAAAAAAAATTTGCCGCGAAATTAAAAAATTTAAACCTCCAGCCGAATTACGATTATTTAATTACTTTTTAATTACATTCAAGGCTATATAATAGAAGCTGGGATATCTGGATTACCAGCAGTATTAGACGGGATATTATTAACATATAAACGCTCAAAATCATACAATTAGAAAACAGCACGATAGATATTAAGTGTCACGGCCCAGCCATATTGACTAAACCCGATTAGGAAATATGGCTTGGCGCGACAAACATGCTTCTTGTTCCTGACTCCCTACGAAGTATTAGTTGTTGGAGCCAGTGCCTGATTCCAATCTGCATAGTGTAAGCGAGTTGTGGTCTTGGCAAAAAAATCAGCACTGATTCCAGGCACTGACTCCATTACGCTTTTAAGTAAATTAAGCGAGAACAGGGTTGCTGCGTAACCAAGAGAATTTGTTAAAATACAGGCTAGTAACCAGTTCAGCTAATAGCCAGGCCCATAACCAGGCCAGTAGCCAGGCCAGTAGCCAGGCTAGTACAAACAGACAGACAGACAGACAGACAGACAGACAGACAGACGGGTTAACAGACAGACAGACAGACGGACGGACGGACGGACGGGTGGACAGGTGGACAAATAGACAGACAGGTGGACAAATAGACAGACAGGTGGACAAATAAACAGATAGATAGATAGGTAAACAAACAAATAAACAAATAGACAGACAGACAAATAAACAGATAGGTGAACTAATAGATTAACAAATAGATAGATAAGTAAACAAATAAGTAGATAGATAGACAAATAAACAAACATATAAACAGATATAAGTAGATAGATAACAGACAAACAAATAAATAAATAGATAGACAGACAGACAGATGAATAGACGAGTAGATAAACAGAGAAATAAACAAATAAATAAATAGACGAATAAATAAACAAACAGACAAACAAACAAATAAATAAGCAGATAGATAGATAATTAAAAAAATAAGTCAATAAATAACGTTTTCCACCGGGAAGTGAGACACACTGGGAAGTGAGACAGCAAATTTTGAATTTCGAAAAATTATAATAAATTTGTTTCTAATCAGAAAAATCTGAAAATTTCACATTATTTAGAAACTACTAAAAAGAATAAGATTTCAAATTTACAGAACTTTTCCAGCATTATTCGAATTAATATTAATTTTTAAAGCCAAAATTTTGGCGTTTTTGGCTATTGTGTTGAATACTACACTAAAACAAAATTAAACGAAAACCTAGCGCCGCGTTGTATTCTGATAAACCTTCTTATTACTACATCAGGAAAAAAACATTTTTCCATCCTGCCCATTCTAGCAGGGGGGTTTCCATCGCGGTTTTTTCTGCTATGTGATTGGTTCAAGAAAAACCACAACAAAAATAAGCGAATTTTAAACCAATTATATAGCTTAAAAATACTGAGATGGCACAGGATGGAGCGCGATGGAAACTCCCCTGCTAGAATGACAGGATGGAAACATGTTTTTTTCCTGATGTAGGATGGCAGGATGGAAACATGTTTTTTTCCTGATGTTTATAAGATTTTATTTAATAGTTATACTTTATGAAATCGTGCGGTTCTATAATATGTACGATATAGACGATATAAATGCTAACGAGAATTAACTCTGCAATGTTTTTAGCTTAGAACCGTGCGATTTTATAATTAGTATAATAGATTCTAGAATTATGAAGTACGTATAAAAATGAATACTTAACTAACTATTTTTTTTTTAAGTTATTAGTTATTTTTCTTCTTCTTTTACTATTACTCTCTAGCTTTTCTCTATATTTATAACTAAAGGTTTTTTTCTTTTATATACTTTTATAATTACTTTTTATCTTTCTCGTGTCTTTATGGCTTTAGCTGCCGATAAACGTAAGAAAGATAATGCAGCTGTAAATGCAGATAATAAGAATGATAACTTTAGCAGTATAGAGCGCTATAACGCTATCGTTACGTATTTAAATCGTTATATTTGCGTTATATTTTGTTAGTACTGCTACGATTCTTAGCGTGTATATATCGTAGCTCTAAATACTCGATCAGAAAAGTGTGCATTTTGTGCGAAAGTGAATATAATATGTACTTGAAGTAAATAATATTATTTATGTTTATATATTCTAAATTAAAGCTAATTATTTTTATAAAGTCATAACGTTAGAGTATCTGGTATTTCTAGGCCTGATATAAACTACGTTATTTATAATTTTTCTTAGTTAGTTATTATACGTAGTAATTCGTAATATTACTAAATTACTGCTCTATAATCGCATGCCGGTACTATTAAGACGTTAATCGGCTAATTTTATAATATAGATTTTAACGGTTTTTCTTTCGTTAGTAATAACTATATCGTGACGAGTAATATATAGAATCTTAATAATAGTATAAGCGTATAAATCCTTTAACTGCCCTATCTGCCTACGAACTTAGACGTAGTGTAGTTAACTATGCAGTTAGCTGCAGCTAATATAGCGTTAACTACGGCTTTAGTTTTAGAACCTGCTGTTCTTATTCTTGTTTCGATCCTCGCAATATTACCCCCAGCTTTAGTATTTGGAGTTATTTCGAATTAATAAGTATTAAACGCCGTTAATACGATATAGACTCTAACTAGTTCTACTAATATTATACTAGATTTGCAGATGATAGCTGCTAAGATCGCTCGTATTCGTACAAGAGTTAATACGTAAGTAATTATATGTTTTTATATATAGATTTTAGCTAATTATACGTTTCAGACTGCAAAGTTTTTACGCAGCGTAGAGAGGCGTTTCAAGTTTTATTTAACTACCTTAGAGTAAAATCATTTTGTTTTTGTTTTCGTTTTAAGAGGTAAAGATTTTTATTCTTCTAAAATTTTATCTTTATATTAATAAAGACGTATTTATCTTTCTTGTTTAAAGCAAGTCAGTATTTTTAAAATAGAAGTCGTAAGTCATACAATGCAGTAATTTAATCAGCGCGTTTACTATTAGCTTTTTCGTTTCAAGATATATCAGCTTAAAGATACGCTTTTTTAATTCACCTCTTATTCAGAAGTACTGAATATTATAGTATTTAATACGTTATTAGCTTTCATCGGTACTATTCGTCGTTATCGCGGAAATACTATTCATAAAAAGTATTATAGAAAATAAAGGAATTTAAATGTTCGGTATAAATCTTATTAATATTGTAAGAAATCGTATAGAGACTAGTCGAGGTATCAAGGTAATACACAAATGTCACAAGGTAAGAAGAGTGTACTAGTGTGAATATAGATTGATACTTAAATTGTTGCTTGGTTTCTAAATACATGACAGCGAACATAGCGGTTTAAATAGACAATTGACAAAGGAAATAACAAAGTGAACTGAACAGGAGTTAAGTCTGAACTGAACGTTCGGATATACAGAGTGTTGAACTGGACAGGAGTTAAGACTATATAGTTTGTTGAACTGGACAGAAGTTAAGTCTGAACTGGATATTCGGATATATAAAGTGTTAAACTGAACAGGAGTTAAGTCTATACAGGGTGTTGAACTGGACAGAAGTTGTTTCTGCATAGATCGGGAAGTCTGTGTAGGGTAAGAGCCTAAACAGGCCCTATGCCGCACTTATTAAAATAATAGTTGTAATCTTGATCTGCGAGTTTCGAGGTTTGAATCTAGATACTTCCTTATTCTGGGTCTGCGGTTTGTGTTGCGTTGTGTGGTTTTTCTTCCAACCACAGTATCGCCTGAATATTTCCTATGGTCATTCTGAGGGCTTCTCCGGCCGCCTAGATTTCTGCTTGGAGTTCATTATGCTGTAATTGCTTTGTTACAGAATCTCCTTTTTTAGCATCGACGTCTCGTCGATGCCCTGTTCGAAGGTCTAGTATCATGATAGGTCCCTTGCTGCGTCGATATCTTTTGCTGATCTTAGATGGCATGAATCCTTTATAGCTGCTCTTACGCTTGGTTTCTGGGAATTCTGGTTTCTTGGGGTTCTTCAAAGGTTTTTCTAATGGATCTTCTTGGTTTCTCTTTGATATCTCTGGTTCTAAAATCTCTGATGATTTCGAATGCGGATCTTTCGACTGGACTTCTTCTTTTGAGTTAGGGATTTGATCACTGGTTATCTGTTGCGGTGATTTCTGAATGATTGAACTGATGTTTCCCATTGCTTGATCGAATTTTCCGTCGTTGATTTTTATCGGGGAGTCTTCTCCTGGGTTTACGCGAGTCGGATTGCTTCTATTCTTTTGTTGGGCTTGGGCTAGTTCGGTTTGTAGCCTTTAAATTTCGTTATACAGGCTGATATAGATGAGTTCCGGTGGCTGAATGTCAAGAAAATCTGATGCTGAGAATAAGTCTTGGATGATGTCAGGGTATTGAAGAACCTTAATTAGTTCGCTTATTTTTTCTGGATTATACTGGAATAATGAGGTGGGATCGAGTATGTCAGATGAAGAGACCGAGTCTATCAGAATGGGATTTATGAAAGTCGTTGAGCAGTTTCTGAGCATAAGTAATATCGAATGCTGATTGCTAAGTGGGTTCGTTCTAATCTTTCCACTGAAGGAGGTATTGAAGTTTTCGGTAGTGTATTCGCGAATTTAAAATTTTCTCGACTTCGTATTCTTCTTCGTCGTCGACGGTGACTGATGGAGGTTGTTCTTCGTGGTTTTGGCTAAAAAAAGCGTTATCTGATGCTAAGTGCAGCAGATTGGTGTGGAAAACGGGGTGAATTCTTATCGAAGGGGGAAGCTTCAGCTTATATGCTCTTTTTCCTACGGACTTAAAAATCTGAAATGGACCTTCCATCTTATTGAACAGTTTCGGGCAGGGTCGTGCCGTCTTGATGTTTCGTATGTTTAGTCAGACATGATCTTCTTTTTTGTAATCAGGTGATGGTCGTCTCCGCTTGTTTGCTTGTTCTTGCTGTATCTGTGCGGCGCGGTTGATTTTCATACGCAGGATTTCTTGTAATTCTGACATTTGCTGTACGAATTCTGCGGCTTCTTGGTTTCTAAAGGGTTTTCTGAGTTCTTGGAATTCAAAGGTGTTCGGATTCCATCTATAATTTGCAGCGAATGGAGAGATTCCAATAATGTCGAATATTTTATTATTATAGAAATATTCAGCTAGAGGTAGCTATTCAACTTAATCGTTCTATTAATAATTGACGTAAGCTCTAAGGTACTGTTCTACTATGGAATTGATACGTTCTGTTTGTCTGTCGGTCTGAGAATGATAGGCGGTACTGAGTCGGTGATAGATTTTTAGGCGGTAATTAACTTTATTCTAGAATTCGTCTAAAAAGTTCTTTTCTTTGTCTAAAATAGCTTCTTTAGATAGCCCGTGTAATTTTTATATGTTTCTAAGAAATAGTCCGGCTAGTTCTCTGGCGTTTAATTTCTTCGTTGTCGAGGTCAGGTGTATCATTTTGGAGAGTCTATTCACGATGATAAGGATTACGTCGTGTCTATTGAATTCCGATAATCCGGTGATCAGATTAAAAGAAATGCTTTGTCAGTTTCGTTCTACGATTTGTAATGACTGTAGTAGTTCTTGAAATGCATTTCTGAGCGCCTTGATACGTTTACAGATATGACAATTGTCGATATATCGATCAACATCCTTTCGAAGTCCTACTTATGTATATTGTCTTTGCATTAGTTCTAGCGTTTTTGCTTTTCCTGAGTGTTCTGCTGTAGAATGGTTATGATGTTGCTGCAAAATTTCTTCGCGAATCTTTTCATTGTCGAGTACTACTTTTCTGTTATTGTGGTAGAGTTCGCCTTGTTCTTCTTTCATTTCTGATATTTCAATCTTGGGGTATCGTTTGTCTTCTCTTTTGAGGGCTTTTATGATGTCCTAAATGTAGAAATCTTTAAGCACTGCCGCTTGTCAAGCTTCTTGTGTTGTCATGATGTTAATTTGTTGGATTTTTTTAAATAATATGAGTGTTCTGATTCGATTTTTTATACGTTTATTCTTCTCTTTCTGAGGGAGGTTTCTCGACCTTTTAGTTAATATATCGGCCTTGGTGTTAGTTTTCCCAGAAACGAAGGATATTTTAAAATCGAATCGAAATAGGAACTTCATTCATTCTACTTATCTTTATCTAAGGTGTTTTTTAGTCATAAAATATTCTAAGTTCTTGTAGTCTGTAAAGATGTATACTTGAGTATGGACGCTTATGAGGTATCGTTCCCATTCTTTGAATACTTGAATTACCGATAGAAGTTCTTTGTCATAAATATCATAGTTATGTTTTGTCGATGTCATCTTCTTTAATTTGTAGACTACGAAGTGCCAAAAACCGTCATCGTGTTTTTGAAAAAGGACTGCAGCGTAAACAAAGTCTGAAGCGTCTATTTCTATTCGTGTTTCTAATACAGAGTTCTAGTATTTTAATATCAGCTCAGTGCAGAATGCTTGTTGGAGTGTCTGAAAAACGATTTTTTCTTCTTTTCTTCAGCGGAATACTTTATCTTTTTTAGTTAGGTTATAGAGAGGTTTGGCTATCTTCGCATAGTTTTTTATAAATCGTCGGTAAAAGTTCGCAAATTTTAGAAAAGATTATACTTTTTTAATAGCTTTAGATCTTTCTTTTGATTCTTTTTAATCGAGTATGTCTTGAATTTTAGCAAAGTCTATTCTGATTCCATTGCTTCCAATGATGTATCCTAGGAACTCGGTTTCTTTGATGAAGAATTCGCATTTAAAGAGTTTGATATAGAGTCTTGCTTTCTGTAGTGCTTTGATGATCTTTCTCATATGACGAATATGTTCTTCTCTTGAATTGCTGTAGATGCAAATATTATCGAGATAAATCACACAGAATTCGTTTAGAAATAGTCGTAAGGCTTCGTTGATGTAGGCTTGAAAGGCGACTGAGACGTTCGTTAATTCAAAGTGTATTATTTGGAACTTAAAATGTTCGTATCTAATGCGAAAGACTGTTTTCTCTTCATCTCCTTCAGCTATTCTGATGCGGTTATAGGCGCTATAGATATCTAATCGGGTAAAGTGTTTGGCCTTTTTAAGTCGATTCAGAGTTTCATCGATTCGTAGTAAGAGGCATCGATCTTTAATAGTAATAGCGTTAAATTTTCTTTAATTCATATAAAGTCGTAGTTCTCTATTTTTCTTAGGGACGAATAAAATAGGTGCCTTCTATAGACTGTTGAATCTTCGAATGAATTTTTTGGTCATATTTTCTTTAATCTAAGATTTAAGGACCTTGAGATGTTCTTCACTTATTAATCTTAATAGTTTTTAGATGGGCTGAATTTCCGATGATATAGAGATTTTTATATTTTCTTTTCGTCGTAGTAGCAGAGTGTCTTCTTTCTTTTTCGAGAAAGCTTCGGCGAGGTCTTGAAATTCATTAGAAAGTTTGGTAGTTTCTTCGATTATGACTGTGTCATCGGCAAATGTGACTTGTTTTCATTTTCTTCCTAGGCCGTAGATAGCAAAGACAGGTTCTTGTTTTATGGTTCTTTTGAAGGCTTCTGCGCTTACAATAGTGATCTTGAGTAAGCAGTTCATGTGTACTTGATTGTTTTTCTAATCGACATGAACATTATATTTTTTGTGTCATGATTTTTCTAGATTCAAAAGTTTGGTGGTATTGACAATGTCGATATTGATGATTTCTTCATGATCTTGAATTTTCATCTTGAATTGAGTTATTTTCTTAACAGGTTCTCTGATTTTATTGAAGTATTCTACGGATTTAGAGATCTTCTTAGGATAGAGTAGAAAATTATTCTTAATTGCAAATTTGCGACTCATGTGTATTTCTATGTCGCTGCTATCTAAATATGTAAGGGTTTTAACAGATTTTTGGGGGTGAGAATACAAGATGACGGAAATTTCAGTATAGGGTTCGAATGGTGTTTTAGTTTCTTTAGAATTTAAATAGGAAAATGGGTTCTGGAATACAAAGGAAATTCGTGGTGTTCTTCGAGACTGAGGGTTTCTCGAAGTAATAGGTGGGATTCTGCCTCGCTGTGCGTTATAACTCATAGTCGGGCTTATTCTTTTTCCTGTTTTTTCTTGGCGTTCTCTTGCTGTTAGTACCTTAAAATGGATGCTATCTCGTTCTGAACATCCTCGTGAGTGAGATTTCGGATATTCTGATCTCTGGTGAGACGGGGATTATATGGGATACGTCTATTGGGCCCTCTCTAAGACCTCTTATTGGAACAATTGTTAGCGAAATGTTCTCTTTTATTATAGTACAGACATAATTTTTGAGCTCGTCGTCGATTTTTTTCTTCTTAGGTTAACCGTCCTCGAATATTCTCAGTAGATTAATCTATGGGTCCGAGTCCGAAATAATTATTCCCCCAGGTTTGCTGAGGCTGGCCAGTGTTACTAGTCCGGGCTGATCCTTTTGATGCTGAAGTTGGGGTGTTCTTCTTTTGAAAGTCTTCGGTTGTTAAATTTCGAGATTTCTTTTTCGCATTCAAAGTTCGCCAGTTGTTATCAAGGCGCTGATAGAGAATAATAAAATCATCGAAGTTTTTAGGCAGCGTTTCTTTGGTAATCAGAAGTTCTTCTACCTCGATGCATAAGCCATGCCGTAGATAAGCGATTTGGGCGGCATCGTCGTAGTTCAGTCGTCCTATTAGGCGTCTAAATTCTGTTAAATAGGTGAAGAAGGGTTTATTGGCCTGTCTTAGATTTTTTAATTCTCGTTCCGCGGTTTCAGCGGGATCGGGGTCTTCGAAAGCTTTTTCGAGCCATGTAGTAAACTCGGCGTAGGTGTCCCAGTTCCATGCTCTGTCGTCGGTATTATATTCGTTGAAGGCTAACTCTGCTGGGTTTCTTTTGAGAAGACTAACGGCGTACGCAATCTTTTTTCTGAACGTAGTAAATTTGGTAGCCTTTCCTTCATATTTATTATTGAGCTGGGCTAGGAAGTTTCGTAATTTATGAGGCTTAGTACCATCGAAGGGGTCGGGATCTAAAAATTTGATGCTTAAAGCAGCCGTCGGGACTGCTGTGAGCATACTGTTTTTGAAGTGTTCAAAGACTGCCATCATGGCTTTGGTTTGTTCAATGGTAAACCCTGATAGGGCCACAACCGCAATTTCTTCTTTGGCGTTCTTCCCTTTGGAGAACTCGTCTTGTAGTAGGGCCGGTGCTGACATTTGAGTATTAGATTGATAGGTTGCGAAGCAACAAAGTGTAAGAAATCGTATGAAGACTAGTCGAGATATCAAGGTAATACACAAATATCACAAGGTAAGAAGAGTGTACTAATGTGAATACAGATTGATACTTAAATTATTGCTTGATTTTTAAATACATGACAGCGAACATAGCGGTTTAAATAGATAATTGACAAAGGAAATAACAAAATAAACTGGACAGGAGTTAAGTCTGAACTGGACGTTCGGATATACAGAGTATTAAACTGAACAGGAGTTAAGACTATATAGTTTATTGAACTGGACAGGAGTTAAGTCTGAACTAGACATCCGGATATATAGAATATTAAACTGGACAAGAGTTAAGTCTATACAGGGTGTTGAACTAGACAGGAGTTATTTCTGCATAAGTCGGGAAGTCTATATAGAGTAAGAGCCTAAATAAGCCCTATACCGCACTTATCAAAATAATAGTTGTAATCTTGGTCTGCGAGTTTCGAGGTCTGAATCTGGATATTTCCTTATTCTGGGTCTGCGGTTTATATTGCGTCGTGTGGTTTTTCTTCCAACCATAGTATCGCCTGGATGTTTCCTATGGTCATTCTGAGGGCTCCTCCGGCCGCCTGGATTTCTGCTTGGAGTTCATTATGCTGTGATTGCTTTGTTACAGACGTATTAAAATCTATAGTGCGTTTAAACTTCCTCTTATTCTTTCTAGAATAAGTAATTACTGCGCCTGCGACTATAGTTTGCAGCTTTTATATGCCTTTGTTCTTAAGCTTAAATTTGCTTTTTCGTATCTCTTTCGCGTTTCTTTTTATAAGTAAATTACAAAGCATAAAATTCTGAAAGTTACTAAACGTCCAATTCTTTTCATCAAAAGATACAATCGCATCAGGAAAAAAACATTTTTCCATCCTGCCCATTCTAGCAGGGGGGTTTCCATCGCGGTTTTTTCTGCTATGTGATTGGTTCAAGAAAAACCACAACAAAAATAAGCGAATTTTAAACCAATTATATAGCTTAAAAATACTGAGATGGCACAGGATAGAGCGCGATGGAAACTCCCCTGCTAAGATGGCAGGATGGAAACATGTTTTTTTCCTGATGCGCAATAAACATGCGAGCGAAAGTTTTAATAGTTACGTTTAAAGACTCATAGATAGTACCGAATATTACGTTTATTAAAGTAAAGTCACTAAATTCTTCGCTTGTAATAGAACGGCGTTTCTTTTGTATATTAATAACGTTTTTAAAGTATTTTTATACATTTATATAGATATCGCGTCCATCGATTTTAAAAGAAAGAGCTTTAAGGCAGATTTTAAATACGTTTATAGTCGTATAATTATTTGAACGAAAGCGCTTCTTAATTATGTTCATCATATTTTTTAGCGTATAGCTAGAGAGCATTAAACGAATTACTTCGTATATAGACTATTATATATACTATTCGGCGATAGCCTTTGCCATTTTATACTTCTTTATAGATACAAAAGCAAGGTTTTCTACAGTCTTATCAGTTATAATTACAGTAAATATAATGAGTATCGTGATAATTACAATTTCAAAGATATCGATCGGGGGTTTTATCGACGTATTCGTAACGAAATCGGCTAAAATATAATCGTACTTCGACTAAAACTATAGAAATAGTATAATCTACTCATATTAAGTATAATAGTTAATATCGTTTAGAATCAGTCTATACTCTGCGGGAAAGATCGATATTTTAATACGTTTATATAGATAAACCTTCGGTTAAAAATAAGTATCGATATCGTTTAAAAGTTAGAGACGCCTGAATTACACAATAAGATATATAACGTATAGTTAGAGATATATAGATAATAGAGACTCTTCCGATAATTTAGAAGTCATACTACATCAGGAAAAAAACATTTTTCCATCCTGCCCATCCTAGCAGAGGGGTTTCCATCGCGGTTTTTTTTGCTATGTGATTGGTTCAAGAAAAACCACAACAAAAATAAGCGAATTTTAAACCAATTATATAGCTTAAAAATACTGAGATGGCACAGGATGGAGCGCGATGGAAACTCCTCTGCTAGAATGACAGAATGGAAACATGTTTTTTTCCTGATGTAATAACGTATAAAGATTTACGTCTACCTTGTAGAGTCCGAAATGTATGTAAATCTATATCTATATAATTGATAATCGGTTGTTCTAGATATCAACACATCGTACCTCCTATTTATAGAGCGGTACGGACTAACCCGGCTGTACGCCTATTACGTTATCACTACAAATTTCTTATAATATAATAGTTTCGCTCATAGCTCTCTCTATCGCTCTGCTTAATTGATAAATATAATTAATAATTAGCGAACTAAGTAAATAACCAGCTTATATAAGAATTTTGTTAATAATTTTATAAACAGACATCAGGAACATCAGGAAAAAAACATGTTTCCATCCTGCTATTCTAGCAGGGGAGTTTCCATCGCGCTCCATCCTGTACCATCTCAGTATTTTTAAGCTATATAATTGGTTTAAAATTCGCTTATTTTTGTTGTGGTTTTTCTTGAACCAATCGCATAGCAGAAAAAACCGCGATGGAAACCCCCCTGCTAGGATGGGCAGGATGGAAAAATGTTTTTTTCCTGATGAAAAAAACATGTTTTCATCCTGCCATTTTAGCAGAGGAGTTTTCATCGCGCTCTATTCTGTGCCATCTCAGTATTTTTAAGCTATATAATTGGTTTAAAATTCGTTTATTTTTGTTGTAGTTTTTCTTGAACTAATCACATAACAGAAAAAACCGCGATGGAAACCCCTCTGCTAGGATCATGGGCAGGATGGAAAAATGTTTTTTTCCTGATGTGTTGTTTATAACGAAACCCTTCTCATCCATGTTATATAATGTATTTTCTATAATATTGTTTTTCAATTTGATATTCATGAATAATTGATAGAATTGATTGATAGAAGCTGGGTCGTCAGTTTTAACCCGAGCGTTATCTAATATATGTAAATATGTAGAATATAGCTCTATATATCATTGTTTTATAAATCATTCTATCTAATTGATATTTAAATCCCGACCTGCTAGTTTAGTAGTTATGTTACGCACTATGTCTATACGTAAAGAGAATCCCTAGTTATACAATTATACTATTNTATTATACTAATAATTTTTTACTTTTTATGGTTACTGCTAGCTATTACTAGTGTACTATAATTCAATTATCATTTCTGCTATTGATTCTTCGAGCTAATGTTGCATACGATATGCTATATACGCGTATAAATGCACGTATAGAAGAAAAATCCCCTTTCTTATACGCGCGAATAATATTTTGTATGTCCTTCTCGAAAACAATCTTGTCAATTTAAAAGAAAGTATATTAAGCAAGTTGGCGACGGTTTTGAGATCGTCGAGCCATAATTATAATATTGATATTAGTGATACTGGTAACGCGAGTGATACTGATAACGCTAGTGACGTTATTAATGTTCATCAGGAAAAAAACATGTTTTTATCCTGCCATTCTAGCAGAGGAGTTTCCATCGCGCTCCACCCTGTGCCATCTCAGTATTTTTAAGCTATATAATTGGTTTAAAATTCGCTTATTTTTGTTGTGGTTTTTCTTGAACCAATCACATAGCAGAAAAAACCGCGATGGAAACCCCCCTGCTAGAATGGGCAGGATGGAAAAATGTTTTTTTCCTGATGTTGTTGACGTTGTTGATGTTGTTGACGTTGTTGATGTTGTTGACGTTGTTGTCGATGTCGATAATAAAAAGTTTATCAGAATGCAGCGCGGCGCTGAGTTTTCGCTTAATTTTGTTTTGATGTGGTATTCAACACAACAGCCAAAAACGCCAAAATTTTGGCTTTAAAAATTAATATTAATTCGAATAATGCTGGAAAAGTTCTGTAAATTTGAAATCTTATTCTTTTTAGTAGTTTCTAAATAATGTGAAATTTTCAGATTTTTCTGATTAGAAACAAATTTATTATAATTTTTCGAAATTCAAAATTTGCTGTCTCACTTCCCAGTGTGTCTCACTTCCCGGTGGAAAACGTTATATGAATATACAAATAATTAGATTAATAAGTAAATAGATATTTAAATATTTAAAAATTATAATAAGTCTTTAATCTAAAAATTAAAATTAATAATTATATACATAATTAACGATTTCTATCGGGAAGCGGATCACATCGGGAAGAGGACCAACAAAATTTCATTTTTAAAAATTAATTATAAATTAAATATTATATAAAAAAAATTGAAAAAATTAAACAAGAAAGAAATTACTAGAGCGAATAACATATTAAATTTTCAGAAATTTTCATGTAATATTCGAATTAATATTAATTTTTAAACCTCAAAACTGGGCGTTTTTATAAAATGTGTTGTTTATCACATCTCAGCGCCGCGTTACAATTTAACTTAATTTTTCATTACTGTCATTATCACCATCACTGCTATTCTTCTACATAATCACTACCCTCTGTACTATCCTCTATACTATCCTCTGCATTACCTCTGCACTATCTTCTGCATTATCCTCTGCACTACTCTTCTCAGCGTCCTCCCTAGCACTCTGTGCACTATTCCCCCTAGCACCCTTTCGAGGGCGACCTCGAGGACGTCTAGTTTTACTACGGCCCTTACCACACCCTCTACCACGGCCTCTACCACGGCCATTATCACTATTATAAAGACGACTACGGCCTCTTCTAGACTTCATATTATTAGGTTCTGCACTTTTGGCATCTAATTCAATAGCTTTGTTCTGTTATAGCTCACTAATCTCCTGATCATTTAGAATATGGGTACTAATAAGCCTTAATTTACCACGTCTAATTTATAAGGCTTTCTTATTAGTAGTACGCAATTGAGTATTAGCCTCTTATAATATAATAGTTTCACTTATAGCTCTCTCTGTCGCTCTGTCCAATTGGTGAATACTATTAATAGTTGGTGAACTAAGTAGGTAGCTAAATCGTGTAAAAATTTCGATAACAGCTTTGTGAACGGCTTAAAGACATGCTGATGTTTTTATAACTAAGTTCAGAATTTCGATTTAAGCAGCCTTATTATATTGTAATTTAGATAGAACTTTCTTTGAATTGTATAATACTAATCCCGTTTTTTGTTATGTTGTCTTGATTAGATTTTTCGAAACAGTGTTTTCTCTGACCTCTGTTAATAGCTTAATGAATAGTTGCTTGTCGATTTCAGTGATATTATTGCGTAAAGCATTATTCGCAGCATTGCTGTATTGTTTATTATACACTGCATTGAATTCAATATCTAATGATTGCAGACGATGTGTACTATGCGCTGATAAACATAAAGCAATAATATTCTTCTAAATATAATAGCTAATGAACTTTGCGTTAATATAACTGTTGTGATCATTTAATAGCAGCATACGCGTATAATTGTCGAAAGTCTTTATTTTTAATTCGAATATTCGTTTTAATTATTAAACATCTAAATCTCTATCCGTCCACCTATTAGGTGAGGTTACGAATAACTGGTCCTTTATCGATTAATTAATATTGTTGATATACCAGTTGAATTTGTTGCGATATACCGTATAAGGCGTAGTGCCGGGTCTATACGTACCGCTCTATAAATACAGGCGGATCTACGATGTGTTGGGATCTAGACGATCGATCATCAATCATACATATACAGATCTACATACTTTTCAGCGTACTTACGAGCTGTAGAACTATTAACACGTTATCAGCACGACTTTCTGATTTTAGAAAGAGTATCTATCAACTAAGTACAACGTGCTTCAGCTGTTTTCACGCTTTATCGCAATATCTGCAGACTTTTACCGATCGTAATCTCAGAATCGCAAAGATTATCTCGTTTTTTAAACTCCCGATACAACGCTGCATAATATATCTCTCAGAACGCAATGTCTATATCTGTTATCTTTTCAAGCAAATTTACTTTGGCCGTAAATGGCCGTAATTACCAGATCTGACTCGATAAAATTAAGCAGATGCTAGAATCGCACATAAAGTATGGTTATAAACTATCAAAGTTCATTGCTGATATCCTTGTAGCGCCACCAGCTAATACCTCAGGACTCTCACAAAATGCCAGAGAACAAGCTGAAATCTTTTCGTCTACTGCTGAAACAGTAGACGTTACAGACGTTGAACCGTTAGATAAATACGAAGCAATTAAGTTATTCGCTGACGGTATTATACAAAAATCGGTTCATAACGACATACATAATATTCTCACCGGCTTGTCACTTAAAGCTATGATGGATTTACTTAAGAAAAGGTACAAACCTAATATCGAAAGCGCTATAAACGTGCTTGAGAACCGTCTTTTCTCCTTTATTGTACAGCTGGAGAAATACGATATGTATATAGCTGTTTCGCGTTACTTCGAAACAATTATACAGATACAAAAAAAAAGAAGCGATATCTTATCTTCTATCTTTTCACAGTCAAGTCTCATTAATGCTGTTAGAGAGGCATTAGACGAAATCAGAGATCAGCATTTCAATATTTATACGATTATGTGGTTTCATACGACGAATGCTACCGATAAAACGGCATATATAATCGAACGTTTAAGAGATCACATTCTCAAGCAAATAACTTTGTTTTACCATAGGCGTAATGCTCGTAGACGTGAAAAGTCAGAAAAGAAAAATACTAAATCTCAAGCCTTTTCTGCGTCTACGTCGTTATTAGCTACGGACGCTATCGGCTTGACAACATACAAAAAAAATAAACGGAAGTTTAAACGCACGATTAGTCAGAATAATAGAACTGAGAAGAGTAGTACGGAGAAAAGGGTTCGCTTTAATATCGAAGAAAACGCAGATTCTAGCTCTGACGTTGAGAGTATAACCCTTTAGAAGAAGAATAAGATAATCTATTCTTTATGCGGCATCTGTGAAGGCACAAGCCATCTAGAAGAACGCTGCTTTGTTAAGTATTCAGAACTTAGATTTTCAAATTAAAGAATTAAGAAGAACGTTTTCTTCTATTTTACAGTTTCTGAACCCCGTGACGTAACAACGATATACAGAGCTAATATCAAAAGAAATGCCTGTAAAGGTGCTTCTGAAAAATCATGGCATATAGACTCAGGCGCAAGCGACTAAATCTGTAAGAATTACGATTTATTTATATCTGAAACCTACGTCTCTTTCGATATAAAGAGAAAGATAAAATTAAAAGATAATTTAATTATACCCGCTCAAAGATACGAAACTCTTATTATAGAAACCGATACTACTATCTTAAAAGTACACGATATACTATACGCATCTCAAATAACTCTAAACTTATGTTCTATCAGATGTCAGAATATCTTACCCTCGATATGACCTTACCAGATACAGAGTAACTGGTTACCCTGTATGTGTCTACTACTTACTCTGTACATGACTAGCTTAGTCATTCTGTATGTGCTACTTTTTGTATATAAACTCTTCGCCAGAACACTTTAGTCTGAAGAGCACTTAATAAAGTACACATCACTTCACCTAATCTTCTAACAGGTTATGAGTTCGGCATAGCTACAATCTGCACCACGACAGAAATTAATTTCAATTCTACAATCATTCACGATGTCAGAACAAATCGATAACTTCAAAGAGTACAGCTCTATTACTCACTATAAGTGCAAATACGGAATCTGCCTTCGACTTATCGATTTCAATCACCACGAATGAAAGGAACAGTTCATACGACTAATAAGTCGTACCGATCTGCTTGAAAACATAACTGAAAAAGACGAAGAATCGGAGAAATTGAAACGAGTCTTTAAGCCGTTGTACATCAAGATCGCAAATTCTGCAAGTGAATCTACTAGACAAATCAGAAGATCGGTCAGCAAAGCTCCAATCATTAAAGCCACAACCTCTAAAGCAACAGCCTCCAGAGCGTCAGGCTCAAGAGCACTAGTTCAAGCCGACAGCCAGTCTGAAGACGAAGAAGACGACGAAAATTCAGACACAGAGACTCAATCGAAACATTCAACTCGCATTTCAGACTTGTATACTATTGACGGCAATACAATCAAAGGAACAGTCATGCAACAAGATTTACGTCGCGGTTATCTTACGTTCGTATCAAACGAGGACCACAAGAATTGACAGAAACGAGAAAGGAAAACATTCGCTCTTCTCACCTGTTGCATCAGTGACTCGCTGCAGAGAATTTACTTCGAACCGGCCACTGCAGCTCAACTGTGAAAGAAACTCAATAAGGCTTACGCTTCAACTCAGAACTTCAGCATGGCTTTCAGCTTGCATATTTCCTTTTTCAAGATGAAACCAATCTCAAATGAGAAACAGGTCGACTGGCTTGAAAGACTAAGAATCATTCAGGCACAGCTCGTCGGTATCAAGTACATGATAGCCGACAATGTGCTCAGGGACGCATATCTGCTAGAATTACCCGGCTTATACAAACCCACGGTTGACACTATTTGGCCTATGATCAGAAACAATCCAGATATGACGACTTATCAAGTTCAGCAAATTATTCAGGAAGTTGAGACTCGAGAAATAGCACATTCTAATCGTATGAAGAATTCCACCGCTCAAGTCAATTACGCCGGAAGAACTCTCAAAGGCGCCTCTGAAGAATATAGGGA
>JAJTTU010000013.1:0-18403 GCA_036971205.1 Arthrobotrys pseudoclavata
AATTCTATATTAGACAATATTTTGTTAAAAATTAATTTTTTGATAAACCCATATACTAAAATTGAAGAAATAAGTATTGTTTTAGACTTACCATGAATAGAAAATAATATTAATTTTAATATTAATAGTATATCTAAGGATTTGGAAGCAGAAAACTATAAAAATAAAAAAGAAAATTTAAATTCTAAAGAAAATCTCTTAATTTATATAGATAGCTCAATACTAGAAATAAAAAATAAAAAATCTATAAGAGCTAGAATTTATAGAGAAATAAATAATAAATCTGTTTTTAAAATAAATTATAACTTGGGTAAAAATATAAAAGTATATAACGCAGAATTAATTGGCTTAAAAGAAGGTTTTATTAAATCTCTTAAATTAATTAATAAAAATAATATAGTGAAAAATATCTATTTTTTCACTGACAACCAAGCTGCAATAAAGAGGTTGAAATCTCTAAAAATTAAAGCAGAACAAGAAATAGCATCAGAAATCTGGGAAATAGCGGGAGAATTAAGTTCTAAAAATATTAATTTATTTATAGAATAGGTTCCTAAACATTCAAATATTATTGAAAACGAAAAAGTAGACTTTTTAACAAAAGAAGCTATAAAATAAAAATAAAAAAGTCCCTATAAATCTTTTGCCTTTTTAAAAAGGAAAATAAAAGAACAAGATTTAATAGAATAGGAAGAAAATTTTAAAAAACACAAAAATAGGGTTAATTATTATAATTAACCTAGATTAAAGAGAAATAAAATCTTTACTAAATTTAGTAATAATTTTATTTCTTCTTTAACACAATTAAGAACCGGGCACGGATATTTCAACAGTTATTTAGTTAAAATACTAAAAGCTGGCATTTTAAACAAAAACTGTTTATGC
This sequence comes from Arthrobotrys pseudoclavata, assembly GCA_036971205.1. Lineage (NCBI taxonomy): Eukaryota > Fungi > Ascomycota > Orbiliomycetes > Orbiliales > Orbiliaceae > Arthrobotrys > Arthrobotrys pseudoclavata. Next base: position 886 of record JAJTTU010000013.1, read on the forward strand.
AGAAACACACCACAAACACCAAAACATCTAATTATGGAATGTATATTTTATAATTTAAAAAAAAAAGTGTTAAAAAAAGAACTTAAAGACAAAAGACAATTTAATTATAACCATTTATTATTTAATAATGTTGCGATATACCGTATAAGGCGTAGTGCCGGGTCTATACGTACCGCTCTATAAATACAGGCGGATCTACGATGTATTGGGATCTAGACGATCGATCATCAATTATACATACACAGACCTATATACTTTTCAGCGTACTTACGAGCTGTAAAACCATTAATATGTTATTAGTATGACTTCCTGATTTTAGAAAAAGTATCTATTAACTAAGTACAACGTGTTTCAGCTGTTTTCACGCTTTATCGTAGTATTTGCAGACTTTTATCGATCGTAATTTTAGAATCGTAAAGATTACTTCGCTTTTTAAACTTCCAATATAATGCTGTATAATATATCTCTTAAAACGTAATGTCTGCATCTGTTATCTTTTCAAGCAGATTTATTTTAATCGTAAATAATCGTAACTATCAAATCTAACTCGATAAAATTAAGCAAATACTAAAATCGCACATAAAGTATAGCTATAAATTGTTAAAGTTTATTATCGATACCCCTATAGCATCACTAGCCAATACCTCAGGACTCTTACAAGATGCTAGAAAACAAACTAAAATTTTCCCGTCTACTACTAAAATAATAGACGTTATAGACGCTGAATCGTTAGATAAATACGAAGCAACTAAGTCATTCGCTAGCGACATTATATAAAAATCGATTTATAACGATATACATAATATTCTTACCGATTTGTCACTCAAAGTTATGATAGATCTACTTAAAAAAGGATATAGGTCTAATATTGAAGGCGCTATAAATATGTTTAGAAATCGTTTTTTCTCCCTTATTGTATAGCTAAAGAAATACGATATGCATACGGCTATTTCGCGTTACTTCGAGATAGTTATATAGATATAAAAAGAAAGAAGCGATATCTTACTTTCTATTTTTTTATAATTAAATCTTATTAATGCTGTTAGAGAGGTATTAAACGAAATCAGAAATTAGTATCTATACGATTATGTAGTTTTATACAACGAATACTACCGATAAAACGACATATATAATCGAACGTTTAAAAAATCATATTTTTAAGTAAATAACCTTATTTTATTATAGGCGTAATGCCCGTAGACGTAGAAAGTTAAAAAAGAAAAGTACTAAACTTTAAGTCCCTTCTGCGTCTACGCCGTTATCAGCTACGAACGCTATCAGCTTAACAACACACAAAAGAAATAAACGGAAGTTTAAACGTATAATTAATTAAAATAATAGAACTAAAAAAAATAATACAGAGAAGAAAATTCGTTTTAATATCAAGAAAAACGCAGATTCTAGCTTTAGCGCTAAAGATATAACTTCTTAAAAGAAGAATAAGATAACCTATCCTCTATACAGTATTTGTAAAGATACAAGCCACCCAGAAAAACGCTACTTTATTAAGTATTCAGAACTTAAACCTCTAAATTAAAGAATTAAGAAGAACGTTTCTTTTATTCTACAATTTCTAAACCCCATAACGTAATAACGATATATAGAATTAATATTAAAAGAAATACCTATAAAGGTACTTCTAAAGAATTATAGCATATAGATTTAAGCACAAGCAACTAAATCTATAAAAATTACGATTTATTTATATCTAAAACCTACGTCTCTTTCGATATAAAGAGAAAGATAAAATTAAAAGATAATTCAATTATACTTACTTAAAAATACAGAACTCTTATTATAGAAACCGATATTACTATTCTGAAGATACACGATATACTATACGCGCTTTAAATAACTCTAAATCTATATTCTATCAAGAAAATGCAGAAAAAAGAAATAAACATATATTTCACGCCTTAAAGCAATATTTTTAAGAAAGACGGTTTTATCATAACATAACTAATTTTCGATAAAGAAATAAGCCTCTACGTACTAAAAAATAATAATAAATATTACGTGTTTAAAAAAATACAAAACAGATTCTTCATTTTAAAAATTATAACGCTATTAACGCATCGAATAATTACAGATCATACTTTTTCAACCAAAATTACGAAATTATTAAAATAGCATAAAAAACTAAGTTATATCAATTAAAGAGCAATTTATAGAAGTATAACTCGAGCTAAGGTTAAAGTACTCTCTAAGAAGTAGAAAAATCTAATTTACAAATTATACCTTTTATTTAAAGCTAATATACGTCTAAATCTAGATCCTGCTATTTTTAAGAAGTCACATTTCTTAGAGCGTATACATATAAACATAGTAGGGTTATTTGCAACAGCTTTACTATATAAACGTTATTTAGATTTTACAGCTAAGCTACATTAACAAGCAAAATATACGCTTATAATCGTAAACGAGACTACTTATTATAAATAGATAAGATTCTTTATAAATCGTTCAGAATATCGAGTATATTTTATTCAATTCGTAACGATAATAGAACATAAATACGATCGATAATCTAAAGTAATAATTATACGCCTCGATAATACAAAGAAGTTTATATAAAAAAAAGTACAAACCTTTTGCGTAAAATATAGTATTGAAATTAAATCTTTCGCCTTATACGCACACGAGCAGAACAATACAACTGAAAGAATAATGCGAACGCTACGAGAACTTACTATTATAATTCTAATAGAATCTAGCTTATCAAAAATATTTTGACTAGAAATTCTATCTACAACCTGCTTTACAAGCAATAGGCTAGTACCCCCCAAGCGAAAAAGAGAATAGACGTCTAAATCCTCAGAAGAATAACTCAATAGAAATCTTGTCGATTATACCCGTATATATTTATTTAACTATCTAGTATACGTTACAGTATCTAAAAAGAAACGCAAGAAGATTCTCAGCCAGCATAAAGTATAAAAAGACATATTTCTAAAATATACTCGTATCTTAAAATAATATAGAGTCTAGAATATCTCAAAGAAATACGTCTCTATAGTTAAAGACGTAGTATTCGTCGATAGCTCTACTCTCGTACAGAAAAGCTATAAAGTATATTTCTTAGATTTTAGCTACTAGAAGAAGTTATACGTTGCTTTAGCCTTATTAATACTTATATTTCCTAATTTGCAGAATATAGAGCTACAAAATAAGCTTAACGTTAGAGAGATATACGACGACAATTAACAGTATATCAGCATTATATTATCGGAAAGCTAACCTGCTAAAAAGCTAAATTTTATAATAATAATTAATACTTTACCTGCTTAACAGCAAGAAAAGTCAGATAATCTAATAATCATAGACGAAATAATCGATGATAAAACTACTAAGACTAAATAAATAGAAGAATAGGCCGCGCTATAACATAATAAAAGATTAAGAGAAATAGAAAAGACACGTACGTTACGTATTATAATTATTTAATTCTCTAAGGTTAGATACTTATAGCACGCAAAAGCTATTGAGATTACTGTTTTTGTAATCGTAGAAGATGCCTCAATTGACCTCGATCTACTACAATCTTATAATGAAGCTATAGTTAATAAAAAGAAAAAAGGCTAACTAGCTATAATTTAAAGAGAAATGAAATCGCTTATCGATAATAAAACATAGACTACGCTTTTAGAGATATCGCACGATATTAAACTAATGAATACACGCTAGGTCTTCACTAGAAAGCGTACAAATTCGAGAATATTACATAAAGCTAGATTAATAATAAAAGACTACGAACAGCGCTATGGCATTTATTATATAGAAATATATGCGCTAATTGTCAACTTATATATCGTACGAGTCTTACTAATAATTACTGCGATTCTAGACTTAGAAGTTTACTAACTAAATGTTAAAATAGCGTTTCTGAATGCTTCTTTATTTTTACAAAAAAGAACATCTATCGCTCTATCGATAGATTATAAAGCGCTAATTGAAATTATAGCACTGCTTCTGCTAAAGTCATTGTATGGCCTGAAACAGGCTTTATATCTATGAAACGAAGATTTGAACAATACGCTTACAAACGAAGAATTTTTATACAAAATAACAAAAAGCGAAGTAGATAAATGCCTGTACTTTTACAAAAATATAATTATAGTCATATACGTTAATAACTTTCTAATCTTCTCAAAAGATATAACTATGATACAGCAGACGAAAGCGTATTTGATAAAAATGTACGAAATCAAAAATATAAATAAAGCTAAATAGTTTTTGAGTTTACGAATACGAAAAAATCGTACTTTTAGAACGTTACAAATAGATTAAAAAAAATACTATAAAAGCATTCTGAATCGTTTTAGCATGCTTAACAGTAAGTTAAGACAAACTTTTATAGATTTTAACGTATAATTATCGAAGAATGCTTTTTAGCCCGTACTTAACGAAGAAGATCACGAAATCTACCGAAATATGATTGGCTCGTTAAATTACGTCGTACAAAATAGCCGACCTAACTTAGCATATACGATTGCAAAGTTAGAGCAATATACCTATACGTCTACGAAGAAATATTAGAAAGCAGTAATATGGGCTTATCAGTATCTATCTGCTATATCTACAATATTAATATCTATAACGAACGACCCTCTCATAACTTTTGAACGAAGCATCCAAAACCAAATAAAAGTACATCAATCGAAAGAGCAAGAAAAACGAAAATACAATATTCAAAAATACAAACAATATCAGAAACCGATAAATAGAAATCAGAGATTAAAAATATCGAGATTTTTGCGATCGTCGACTATAAAAAAGGGGTTTTCTCGCTAAAAATTAAACTAAACTAAATTAGTTCAGTTTAATAATGGCGAATAATATACCTACCAATTCATCTCTCGATGAACTAGTAATGGCAACTCAGGACTATATCTCGATGCTCAAAAACACCAACAAAAAAAGACAGAAAAGACAAATCTCAATAGGTTTGGACGAGAAAGAATTAAACAGAGAAGATTTAATTCTAGAATTAAAGAGACTAAACGATCTTCTGAAAGAAAAGACAAAAGAAGTAGAAAACCTGAAAATTAAAATAAGAGAACTCGAAAATCCCAAAAAATTTTACGCAGAAATGGCACAGAACNTCACAAAATCAATCAACAAGACAAAAACAAAATGAAAACAATAAAAAATCGACAGCTCAACAACAACAAAAACAACAAAAACAAACAATTTCAATTAATCAAAGAAGATTAATTATAGAACGACAACAATCTCATCAATTCAAAAACTAAACGTTTTTAGAGAAAAAATAAACCAAGTTCTCTACCAAAAATCTAAAAATCCAGAAATAATAATTTCTGGAATTTCTATAAATCCTAAAGGCAATTTAATGCTAATTGCACACGAAAATACACAAAAAGAAGAAATTCTCAAATATAAAGAGGATATTTTTGAAGAACTCATCAAAATTGATGAATATATTCAAAAACCAACCAATATTGAAACTTGGGGATTTTTAATTGTTCATGAAGTGGAAATTGAACAATACAAAAATATGAAAAAGCTCAAAATGGAAATTGAGACAATACAATTAAAATTGCAAATAAATCAAGATGGTTGGTTAGAGAAGAAAAATTAATTGAAAAAATTTTTTTTTCAATAGTCATTGCAACTAAAACAAAAGAAGAAGCAATACACACTCAAAAAAGAGGATATATATTTTTGGGTGGAGAAAAATTAAAAACGGAAAGATATTTAAAACTTTTCGGCAACAATAAATGCACAAATTGTCAAAAAACTGGACATTTCGCAATTAAATGTAGAAACAACTCAATTTATGACATTTGCGCAAAAAATCATAAAACAATCAATCACATTTGCAACAATTGCCAGGAAACAAAAAAGTCCTGCGAACATATCAAGGCAAAATGTGCAAACTGCAGTGGAGAACATATGGCAAACGACCCAATATGTTTAAAAAACAAAAAACAATCTAATTCTCAAAATGAATAAAAACAACAAATTGAAAATTATACAGCATAATTGCAGAAGGTCAACAAATATAATGCAATCAATGCTAAATTCTGCATTAAATAAAACAGAATTAATTTTCTTGCAGGAACCATGGGTTTTAAAAGAAAATAACACTATTTCACACTCGGGATTTCAAACAATTTTAACAAATCCCAAAAAAAAACAAAAAAATAGAATAAGGGTGGTAGCATTTATTGCAAAAAATATCCCCTTTGAAATTACAAACAGAATAGATTTAATAGATGACGAAGACTGCCAAATAATTGATATAAAATCAAATAAATTTGAAGAAATCAGAATCTTTAACATCTACAATGAAAAGCAATAAAACACAAAAAATGGTGAATATACAATAAAAAGATTATTTAATAAAATAAATCTTTATTGCACCAAAAAAACATTATTAATTGGAGATTTTAATGCTCATCACTCTTTATGAAATTCTGAAATTAAATATAATTTAAGATCAGACAAAATAATAGAGTTGATTGAAAATAATAATTTACAATTAATCAACCAAAATGGCATACCGACTTATTACTATGCCAGAAAAGACAAAATGAGATTCTCAATTATAGATTTATCATTTGCAACGATTAATTTAAAAGAGTTAATTAAAAGTTGGAAAATTGATGAGGAAATGAATACAGAATTAAATCATGAAATTATTTCAATTGAAATAAAATCTAATAATAATTTAGTTGATAATCCACTGTCAACTAATAGATTTAATTGGAATAAAATAGATTGGAATAAATTCGAAAAAGAATTATTAAATTTAGATAAAAATCTAGATGAAAATAATTTATGGATTAATCTTTTTTTCTCTAGCGACAACAGAGAAAGATTAAATTTAGAAAACAATTTGAAAAAGGCAACATCTTTGTTTCAAAAAAATATAATTTTGGCAGTAGAGAAATCTACGCCATTATTAAATATTTTATCAAAATCTAAAAACTGGTGGAATGAAAAAATAAATGAAACAAGAAAAGAGATGTTGCGACAAAAAAGAAGGTGAAAGCTAAATAGATCGCAAGAAAATTGAGATTTATTTAAAACAAAAAGAAATAAACATTTTAAAGAAATTAGACTTGCAAAAGAAAAATCTTGGGTCGACTTTCTAGAAAATGCAAAAGATAAAGAAATTTTCTTAGCGCTAAATTTTTCTAAATCAAGGAAAATTCAAAAAATGCCAAATTTAAAATTTGAGAATCAAATTGCATCAAATTTTCAAGAAAAGGCAGACTTGTTAAGAAAAGCGCTGTTTTCATCACCTCCAAATTATACAAAAAATGCAAAAACCCAATTTGCAGAAAAAATAATTAATAAAAAATTAATTATTTGGGAGAAAATCAAAAATAGAGAGATAAAAAACGTTATTTTTACATCAAACTCCAAAAAAGCGCCAGGCCCCGATGGAATTAATTTTCTATGCCTAAAAAGAGCCTATGAAATTATATCGGAAAGATTTAATGATTTATTTACAAAATTATTAAACAATGGTTACCACTCAATTTGTTTTAGGGAAGCAATTGGAGCAATTTTATCAAAATCAAACAAATCGAACTACGATATTCTAAAGGCTTACAGAATTATAAGTCTTCTAAATTGTCTAGGAAAAATCTCAGAGAAAATAATAGCAAAAAGAATAGCTTTTATATTAGAAACTAATAGAATTCTAAATCCAGAACAAATTGGAGGCAGAAAACAAAGATCTGCAATTGATGCAGCTTTGTCTTTAGTTTATGATATAGAAATAGCAAATTCTACAAAATTAAAAACCTCTGTGTTATTTCTAGACGTTAAGAGCGCTTTTGATAATGTTTCAAAAGAAAGATTAATAAATATTTTAAAAGATATGAAATTTTCAAAACAACTAATTTGGTGGATTGACAATTTCATGTCAAAAAGATTAATTAAATTGTCTTTTGAATAGAAAAATTAAAATTAGTGGAAACAGGCATATCACAAGGTTCACCAATTTCATCAATTTTATTTTTATTATATTTAACACCATTATTTAATGAGTTGGAACAAAAAATGCCATCTATTAAGAAACCCTCTTATATAGACGATTTGGCGTTAGTTTCAACAAATAAAATAATAGAACAAAATATAAAAGAATTAGAAGAAGCTGCAAAAATTGCGTTCGATTGGGCACAAAATAATGCAGTAGCTTTTGATGATATAAAATCAGAACTAATTCATTTCAAAACAAAAAATAATAAAAATGGAAAAATAAATTTGGTGCTACCAAACGGTACAAAAATCAAACCCACCAATTAAAATGGCTGGGCATATTTTTTGATGTGGATTTAAATTTTAAAAACCACATAAAAATTAAGACTAGCAAATAAAATATTCAATTTTATTAAAGCGCTAGCAAATTCAGAAAAAGGATTAAAAACAAAAGCATTAATACAATTGTACAAAAGCTGCGTTTGTTTCGTTTCTGACTATGGATCTGAAATATGGTGGAAAAAACAAAAACAACAAAAAATTTTGAAAGAATTTAGATTAATTTAAAATAAAATGTTGAGAAAAATAACAGATGCCTTTAAAACAACTTCAATACATTTATTAGAGGTTGAAGCATCTATTTTACCATCGGAAATAAGATTAAATGGCATACAAAGAAGATATGCTCTAAGATCGCTATATCTTAATAAAAATTATTCAATAAAAATAAGAACTTCAGAATCTTTTCCACCAGAAATAATCTTTGGAAGAGAAGATGAAAATGAAAATAAGAAAAAATATTTAAATTGATATGAAAATAAAAAAGATAGAGACAAAAAGGATTACATTTAGACAATATTTTGTCAAAAATTAATTTTTTGATAAACCCATATACTAAAATTGAGGAAATAAGTATTGTTTTAGACCCACCATGGGTAGAAAATAATATTAATTTTAATATTAATAGTATATNCTAAGGATTTGGAAGCAGAAAACCATAAAAATAAAAAAGAGAGCTTAAATTCTAAAGAAAATCTCTTAATTTATACAGATGGCTCAATGCTAGAAATAAAAAATAAAAAATCTACAGAAGCTGGAATTTATGGAGAAATAGATAATGAATCTGTTTTTGAAATAAATTATAGCTTGGGCAAAAATATGGAAGTGTATGACGCAGAATTAATTAGCTTAAAAGAAGGTTTTATCAAATCTCTTGAATTAATTAATAAAAATAATATAGTGAAAAATGTCTATTTTTTCACTGACAACCAAGCTGCAATAAAGAGGTTGAAATCTCTAGAAATTGGGGCAGGACAAGAAATAGCATCAGAAATCTGGGAAATGGCGGGAGAATTAAGTTCTAAAAATATTAATTTATTTATAGAATGGGTTTCTGGACATTCAAATGTTATTGAAAACGAAAAAGCAGACTTTTTAGCAAAAGAAGCTGCAAAACAAAAACAAAAAAGTCCATATAAATCTTTTGTCTTTTTAAAAAGGAAAATAAAAGAACAAGATTTAATAGAATGGGAAGAAAAATTTAAAAAACACAAAAATAGGGTTAATTATTATAATTGGCCTAGATTAAAGAGAAATAAAATCTTTACTAAATTTAGTAATAATTTTATTTCTTTNAATAATAATAATCTATCTGCTATTTACAGATAGTCACTCCATTATAATAGTAAAATGGTCGATGAGAAAGATCTACCTTTACTACTAAAGAAGTATAGTAATTTAGATTAGGTACAAATTTATAGACTAAAGAATATTGCACGAAAGTTAACGTCTGACTACGTGTATTTATTGAAAGGTAGCATTATTTCATAGAACAATAAACTGTAATTAGTTATTACGAAATTTTTAACTGAAGCAAAAATAATAGCTTCTAATTATGCAGAAACTGAAGGAATTTGGCTTCGAAAGCTGTTATCCTCAATCTTCGAATCGCTTTAATTGTAGATAACGCTTTTTTTACTTTCTACGATTCTGTATATGGATAATACTGCCGCTGTAATCGTAAATATAATAAGTGGCAATTAACAGAAGATAAAGTATTATAATTTGTAATATTTCTGAATTAAAAAAAAGATAAAGAATGGCATCTTTAAATTAGAGTATCGTAACTTCAAGGAGTTACTGATGAATGCGTTGATTAAGTCTCTATCGATTAGCTCGCACAACTATCATTTTACGCGCATAGGCTTACTCGATTAAAAGAATGAGAATATTATTTTACTTTATATTGTATAAAATCTTAGATAAAACGAATAGCCGCGTAGAATAAATAAACGAAGAATAAGGTTCTTAAGACACTAAGACGGAAAGGCTACGTCTTCAGCGGCAGCGTCTTTCGCTTGTATATAATTTTGTATTCTAAATTTATTTTAAATTAGCTGACGTACCGTCTAGAAATTAGAGTTATAACCTACGTATTCGTACGGCCGCGTAAATGGGCTAATTTCGCTATTATATCCTGCAAAGTAGGCAGAGGAGCTGTATCGCCCGGAATACCTCGTGCCGCGTTAATCGCAGCGATGACTTAAGTATAGGTAGTATTCTTATTTATTGCTCCTTTAGCGTTATTAGCTTTACTAGCTTTATTATCTGCACTTTCTTTGTGCGCTGCTAGAGCCGTATTGGCAGCTGCTAGTGCTGTATTAGAAGCAGTTAAGGCTGCATTAACTGTAGTCAAAGCTGCGTTGGCTGTAGCTAGCTGGTTCTGCAGGTCCCGTACGTCTAGGTTAGCAGAAAGGTAGGTAAGCTAGAGCATAGGCGTGCTGTTTGCTAATATTAGCTCTTATACCGCTTCAGCGATAATACAGTCATTTGATAACGGTGGAGGGCCACTAAAAGCTACGTTATGGAGGGTATTTGGCGTATTAACGCTATATCTGTACGTTTGTGAAGTCGTAGTTTGATACATGACAGGATTTTCGAGAACGATTATAAGCGCTGACGGATTACAGACGACAAAACTGCGTTTTGATTTAGAAGCGCGAGAAGTTCTAACGCTCCGTGCTTAATATAAATTAGCATCTATTTTTTAAATGTATAGGATTACAGAACTTATATCACGTACATAAAGAGTTTACTTTTGTATAGAAACTGCACTTATTACTGCGCGTATTCGAAGATATAATACACAGATAACCGTTATCGAAGCACCGCTGACAAAATACGGCATAAATATATAATGCCGGATTGGCGAGAATAGCGTTCGTACGAGTAAGGTAACTGGTAATAGCAGTAGACATAATGATGTTATAAGACTGTAAAGATATAAAATAATATAATAGTAATAATGAAGTTGAGGCTATGAACGAAACTGGGAATATGAAAGAATGGAAAGTAAATAAGGCGGATGATAACTAGTTAAGTATTTTTTTTTTTTAAAAATAGCTCTAGATGTCTACACTAATTTTAGAGCCGTACAGCATGGCTTTAAGCTGGGGATGTGGTATGAAATCTGGTAAATTGCATAATTGTAATAAACGTTTTTACAGTTCTAAAGCTACGTACGTTTTAAATTATGATTCTAGAGTTATAAAGATTTTTATATGCAATAGTATGCACGGTGATTTACAATTGTTCGCTGTAAAGCATAAATCTGCATTAATATAATAAGCGCTAGTAAGCGCATAGCCTAATTCAATATTCGTACGAAACAGTTGGTTCTATAGGCCACTATGACATTTATGCTATTATAAGACGTTGAAGCGTATCGTTGTAAACGCAACGATTTTATACTCTATAATTGAGAGATTACGCGTCTTTTATAACTAAGTGGCTTTATACTACGAGCTGCGCAAGCACTACGATTAGATGAAACTATAACAGGTTGAATATAATGGGGTATTGAGGTTACTACGACTTATGCCGTAGATTCTGCTAAATTATAATTATGCGAAGTTATAAGACATATCGTGATATAGTGATTTTTACCGTCTACGTCTTATATACGAGTTGGGGTGTTGCGATATACCGTATAAGGCGTAGTGCCGGGTCTATACGTATCGCTCTATAAATATAGGCGGATCTACGATGTGTTGGGATCTAGACGATCGATCATCAATTATATATATACAGACCTACATACTTTCCAGCGTACTTACGAGCTGTAGAACCATTAACAAATAATAATGGTATTATTTTATTGGAAAAGTTCTTAAATAAAACAAAAATTGCACAAAGAAGCAATAAAAATCTAAAAGACAATTTATTTATAGGATGGGGAAACCTAGAAATCTAAAACAATTAAATATATTAAATATATTTAATGAATAGATTATAAGGTTCCGGAAATAAATAAAAATAGTCTTAGGTATTACACTAAAATTACCAACAAGAAAACGACCTTCGGACAGAACGACCCCCTCATAACTTTTAAACGAAGCATCCAAAACCAAATAAAAGTACATCAATCGAAAGAGCAAGAAAAACGAAAATACAATATCCAAAAATACAAACAATATCAGAAACCGATAAATAGAAATCAGAGATTAAAAATATCGAGATTTTTACAATCGTCGATTACAAAAAAGAAGTTTTCTCGCTAAAAATTAAACTAAACTAAATTAGTTTAGTTTAATAATAACAGATAATATACTCATCAGTTTATCTCTCGATGAACTAGTAATGGCAACTCAGGACTATATCTCGATGCTCAAACACCAACAAAAAAAGACAGAAAAGACAAATCTCAATAGATTTAAACGAGGAAGAATTAAACAGAGAAGATTTAATTTTAAAATTAAAGAGACTAAACGATCTTCTAAAAGAAAAAACAGAAGAAGTAGAAAACCTGAAAATTAAAATAAGAGAATTCGAAAATCTCAAAAAATTCTACGCAGAAATGGCACAGAACTCACAAAATCAATCAACAAGACAAAAACAAAACGAAAACAATCAAAAATCGACAGCTCAACAACAACAAAAACAACAAAAACAAACAATTTCAATTAATCAAAGAAGATTAATTATATCGAGAACGACAATAATTCCATCAATTCAAAAACTAAACGTTTTTAGAGAAAAAATAAATCAAGTTCTCTACCAAAAATCTAAAAATCTAAAAATAATAATTTCTGGAATTTCTATAAATCCTAAAGGTAATCTAATGCTAATTGCACACGAAAACACACAAAAAGAAGAAATTCTCAAATATAAAGAGGATATTTTTGAAGAACTTATTAAAATTGATGAATATATTCAAAAACTAATCAATATTGAAATTTGAGGATTTTTAATTGTTCATGGAGTAGAAATTGAACAATACAAAAATATGGAAAAGCTCAAAATGAAAATTGAGACAGACAATGCAATTAAAATTATAAATAAACCAAGATGGTTGGTTAGAGAAGAAAAATTAATTGAAAAAAATTTTTTTTCAATAGTCATTGCAACTAAAATAAAAGAAGAAGCAATACATACTCAAAAAAGAGAATATATATTTTTGGGTGGAGAAAAATTGAAAACGGAAAAATATTTAAAACTTTTCGGCAACAATAAATGCACAAATTGTCAAAAAACTGAATATTTCGCAATTAAATACAGAAACAATTCAATTTGTGACATTTGCGCAAAAAATCATAAAACAATTAATCACATTTGCAACAATTGCCAGAAAACAAAAAAGTTCTGCGAACATATCAAAGCAAAATGTGCAAACTGCAGTGGAGAACATATGGTAAACGATCCAATATGTTTAAAAAACAAAAAACAATCTAATTCTCAAAATGAATAAAAACAACAAATTGAGAATCATACAGCATAATTGCAGAAAGTCAACAAATATAATGCAATCAATGCTAAATTCTGCATTAAATAAAATAGAATTAATTTTCTTACAGAAACCATGGGTTTCAAAAGAAAACAACATCATTTCACATTCTGGATTACAACCAATTTTAACAAATCCCAAAAAAAAACAAAAAAATAGAATAAAGGTAGTAGCATTTATTGCAAAAAATACACTCTTTGAAATTACAAACAGAATAGATTTAATAAATGACGAAAACTGTCAAATAATTGATATAAAATCAAATAAATTTGGAGAAATCAGAATCTTTAACATCTACAATGAAAAGCAACAAAACACAAAAAATGGTGAATATACAATAAAAAGATTATTTAATAAAATAAATCTTTATTGCATTAAAAAAACATTATTAATTGAAGATTTTAACGCTCATCACTCTTTATGAAATTCTGAAATTAAATATAATTTAAAATCAGACAAAATAATAGAGTTGATTGAAAATAATAATTTACAATTAATCAACCAAAATGGCATACCGACTTATTATTATGCCAGAAAAGACAAGATGGAATCCTCAATTATAGATTTATCATTTGCAACGATTAATTTAAAAGAGTTAATTAAAAGTTGGAAAATTGATGAGGAAATGAATACAAAATCAGATCATGAAGTTATTTTAATTGAAATAAAATCCAATAATAATTTAGTTGACAATCCACTGTCAACTAATAGATTTAATTGGAATAAAATAGATTGAAATAAATTCGAAAAAGAATTATTAAATCTAAACAAAAATCTAAATGAGAATAATTTATGGATTAATCTTCTTTTCTCTAGCGACAACAGAGAAAGATTAAATTTAGAAAACAATTTGAAAAAGACAACATCTTTGTTTCAAAAAAATATAATTTTGGCAGTAGAGAAATCTACGCCATTATTAAATATTTCATCAAAATCTAAAAACTGGTGGAATGAAAAAATAAATGAAACAAAAAAAGAGATGTTGCGACAAAAAAGAAGGTGGAAGCTAAATAGATCGCAAGAAAATTGAGATTTATTTAAAATAAAAAGAAATAAACATTTTAAAGAAATTAGACTTGCAAAAGAAAAATCTTGGGTCGACTTTCTAGAAAATGCAAAAGATAAAGAAATTTTCTTAGCGCTAAATTTTTCTAAATCAAGGAAAATTCAAAAAATGCCAAATTTAAAATTTGAGAATCAAATTGCATCAAATTTTCAAAAAAAGGCAGATTTGTTAAGAAAAGCGTTGTTTCCACCACCTCCAAATTATACAAAAAATGCAAAAACCTAATTTGCAGAAAAAATAATTAATAAAAAATTAATTATTTGGGAGAAAATCAAAAATAGAGAGATAAAAAACGCTATTTTTATATCAAACTCTAAAAAAGCGCCAGGCTCTGATGGAATTAATTTTCTATGCCTAAAAAGAGCCTATGAAATTATACCGGAAAGATTTAATGATTTATTTATAAAATTATTAAACAATGGTTACCACTCAATTTGTTTTAGGGAAGCAATTGAAGCAATTTTATCAAAACTAAACAAATCAGACTACGACATTTTAAAGGCTTACAGAATCATAAGTCTCCTAAATTGTCTAGAAAAAATCTCAGAGAAAATAATAGTAAAAAGAATAGCTTTTATATTAGAAACTAATAGAATTCTAAATCCAGAACAAATTGGAGGCAAAAAACAAAGATCTGCAATTGATGCAGCTTTGTCTTTAGTTCATGATATAGAAATAGTAAATTCTACAAAATTAAAAACCTCTGTGTTATTTCTAGACGTTAAAAGCGCTTTTGATAATGTTTCAAAAGAAAGATTAATAAATACTTTAAAAGATATGAAATTTCCAAAACAACTAATTTGGTGGATTGATAATTTCATGTCAAAAAGATTAATTAAATTGTCTTTTGATGGGCGAATAGAAAAATTAAAATTAGTGGAAACAGGCATACTACAAGGTTCATTAATTTTACCAATTTTATTTTTATTATATTTAACACTATTATTTAATGAGTTAGAATAAAAAATGCCATCTATTAAGAAACTCTCTTATATAGACGATTTGGCGTTAGTTTCAATAAATAAAATAATAGAACAAAATATAAAAGAATTAGAAGAAGCTGTAAAAATTGCGTTCGATTGGGCACAAAATAATGCAGTAGCTTTTGATGATATAAAATCAGAACTAATTCATTTCAAAACAAAAAATAATAAAAATGGAGAAATAAATTTGGTGCTATCAAACGGTACAAAAATCAAATCCACCAAACAATTAAGGTGGCTGGGCATATTTTTTGATGTGGAATTAAATTTTAAAAACTATATAAAAATTAAGACTAGTGCAGCAAATAAAATATTCAATTTTATTAAAGCGCTAGCAAATTCAGAAAAAGGATTAAAAACAAAAGCATTAATACAATTGTACAAAAGCTGCGTTTGTTCCGTTTCTGACTATGGATCTGAAATATGGTGAAAAAATCAAAAACAACAAAAAATTTTGAAAGAATTTAGATTAATTCAAAATAAAATGTTGAGGAAAATAACAAGTGCCTTTAAAACAACTCCAATACATTTATTAGAGGTTGAAGCATCTATTTTATCACCGGAAATAAGATTAAATGACATACAAAGAAGATATGCTCTAAAATCTCTATATCTTAATAAAAATCATCTAATAAAAATAAGAACTTCAGAATCTTTTCCACCAGAAGCAATCTTTGGAAGAGAAGATGAAGATGAAAATGAAAATAAAAAATATTTAAATTGATATGAAAATAAAAAAGATGGAGATAAAAAAGATTACATTTTCACATTAGACAATATTTTGTCAAAAATTAATTTTTTGATAAACTCATATACTAAAATTGAGGAAATAAGTATTGTTTTAGACCCACCATGGGTAGAAAATAATATTAATTTTAATATTAATAATATATTTAAGGATTTGGAAGCAGAAAACCACAAAAATAAAAAAGAGAGCTTAAATTCTAAAGAAAATCTCTTAATTTATACAGATGACTTAATGCTAGAAATAAAAAATAAAAAATCCACAGGAGCTGAAATTTATAGAGAAATAGATAATAAATCTGTTTTTGAAATAAATTATAGCTTGAGCAAAAATATGGAAGTGTATGACGCAGAATTAATTGACTTAAAAGAAGGTTTTATCAAATCTCTTGAATTAATTAATAAAAATAATATAGTGAAAAATATCTATTTTTTCACTGATAACCAAGCTGTAATAAAGAGGTTGGAATCTCTAAAAATTGAGGCAGGACAAGAAATAGCATCAGAAATCTGGGAAATGGCGGGAGAATTAATTTCTAAAAATATTAATTTATTTATAGAATGGGTTTTTGGACATTCAAATATTACTGGAAACGAAAAAGCAGACTTTCTAGCAAAAGAAGCTGCAAAACAAAAATAAAAAAGTCCCTATAAATCTTTTGCCTTTTTAAAAAGGAAAATAAAAGAACAAGATTTAATAGAATGGGAAGAAAAAAGCTACGTGTATCTACTAAAAAATAGTAATTATAAACGACCTTCGGACAGAACGACCCCCTCATAACTTTCGAACGAAGCATCCAAAACCAAATAAAAGTACATCAATCGAAAGAGCAAGAAAAACGAAAATACAATATCCAAAAATACAAACAATATCAGAAACCGATAAATAGAAATCAGAGATCAAAAATATCGAGATTTTTGCGATCGTCGACTACAAAAAAGAGATTTTCTCGCTAAAAATTAAACTAAACTAAATTAGTTTACTCGTGT
>JAJTTU010000017.1:0-10434 GCA_036971205.1 Arthrobotrys pseudoclavata
ACACGAGTATTTTTAAATTAATTAATCGCTTCTCCGACGGCTGTAACGGGCCTTTTTTGGACGATATCGGTAGCAAAGCGAGCAACATCTAAACATTTTTAGAAGGCTAATTTCGATATTTCGAGTTGATATTACTAATTAAAAGATAGATTAGCCAGGCCTTTTTGTCACCAGAGAAATTAGTGAGATAAATCGTATCGAAAGCACAAAGAATTAATATAAGACTATAATTAGACAGTAAAGATTCCTGCTGATTATATTATCAATCTACTGTTCATAGTTCTATATATTATCTTTCTCTAGATTTACTATAGACTTTTTCAAGTATAAAGTATATCTCTTACGCGTATGAACGTTGCCGTAAAAGATACGCGATAACTTTTATAAGATCTCGATAAAAATATTTCGATTCTGAATAATCTTCAATTTCAAAATCAAATACATCTTGTTTGAATAAATTTATTTTAAAATTTTCATTCATTTCCTGAATCATTTAACAAAAGCTATAAGTAAACTCGAATAACTTTATATTAATACTTTTGGCGCTTGAACCTATCCCGTAATTGAAATACCGATTAATTACGATTTAAGAAATATTTTCTTCGATAAACTATTTTACCAATTTAAAATTCTCTAAGTTAGTAAAAGAGAATCATAAATTATTTTTCATCTAAGCGATTATCGGATCTAAAAAGGTACTAAATAGAGCTCCTACATTCTTAACCGAAAGAGACAGTTTAGGAACAAAAGATTCTGGTTAATTAGATTATCGAGTACTTAAATCTTCTGATATTTCGTTATTTTATATAAGAGAGCTCTTCGAGGTCGCTTCCGAGTAATCTAAGTTTTCCTCGGTATTATTCGCGTCTACTAGCAGTATTTCTTAAAAGATAATAATCTAATTTATTCCGCTTTCTAATAATATAAATAGGGCTCGGGAATAGATATAATATTTAAAGAGGCCGTTGAGAGTCCTAGCCGGTTTCCTAAGGTTTAAAGATATGATGTTGCCGATTTATTATAAAGGGCGAGTGTGGCGAGATATGAGGTATAAAAATTCGATAGTTGCAAATTAATTATAGATCTTTACCGATTTTAAAATATAATATTATAACACAATTCCCAACATTCATTCCGATCTTTATTTTAGTATATTTGTAGGATCTGGAGGAGGCCGATACAGAACCTCAAAAAGTCTGAAAAGAGAATTCCCAGGCCTGAGCAAGCTGGCGAGGCCTTCAGATATGTTTGCTCTATAGATTAATGTTTGCTTTAACTAGAAAACTAAGTTTTTAATTAAAAGTATAAAGGTAAGAGATACTACGTGAGATCGTTTCGTCGAGCGAAAAGCAGCATGGGAGCTTTTACAGCGCTGTATAAGCTTTTTTCAAAATCTGAGAATTCAACATAAGCTATCATTTCCATATTTCACAGTATATAGCTCTAGCAGCCCGTGGCTGTATCTCTGAAGCAATATACAGAGTATGCATGCATAACTAACAGAATTCAGATTTTTTAATTTAATTAGAAGCATAAAGCTAAGAAATACTACATGAAATCGTTCTGTCGAGCGGAAAGCAGCATGAGAGTTTCTACAGCGCTGTATAAACTTTTTTTAAAATCTGAGGATTTAACATAAGCTATCATTTTTATGTTCCACAATATATAGCTCTAGCAGCCCGTGATTGTATCCCTGAAGCAATATACAATATATACATGCATAATTAACAATATTCAGATTTTTTTAATCATGTATGATAAACTGAAGCTTTTGTATTAAAATACCAAAACTTATTCTATTAGTCTCACAAATCTTTTTTTCGAAATTATACATCTTCGCATCAAAACTATATCGTAACCTACAAAATTACTTAGATTTTAAATTAAGACTTTAAAATTAAAGCCCCCTCTACCTGATTATATAAGATGGCAAACGGAGATTATGATTTTCGCACGATTAAGTTCAAGACCTTCTCGCAATTATAGATAGTTGATTAAATTCGAACCGAACTTTTAATATTTAAAACTAGCTTTAATTTAGTATAGTTAGCGTTACGCAAAGACGTCGAATAGATTCTCAGAAGTTAAACACCGCCTATCTTTATAAAAACTAAGGCTGGTACTGGAACTGTTTAGCCGATGATTTTTAAAAAAATTCGTCTTCTTCCTTATTTTGTTTATATTATAAAAGAGCTTAATAACTTCCTTTCCGCCACCATTGACCCAGATAACGACGATAACTATAAAGCGACTGTACGAGCCCGCGAGACGAAGATTCGCGCTATTAACGAGATGATAACCGCTTTCGGCAAAAAGCTAAAGTCGAAAGAAAAAGCCAAGATTTTAAAGGCTAGGGCTCCTATTGAAAATGTTATTATTAATAGTGCTGATGCGGACCCTAACGCAGCGATTAAAGCGCTTGATCAGCTTTATCTGAGTCAAAAAGTCCTTAAAAGGGCAAAAAAAAGAAAGTTAAAACTCTCAGTTAACCTGGAACTAAATTAGAAAGAACTTGATAAACTTCTTAAAGATCCGTTCAGGCCTTCCTGTCTACTTAAGTTTTTTTTAAAATCTAAAACTAATATAATTTGTTTATAGACTGGGCTAAGAAACGGGTTTGAATTGTTTACAATCTTTCGAGGTTGGTACTGAGCTAATTAGTCGAACTAGATACTAATTTTAGTATTTTAATTGCCGCAAATCTGCTAACTGCTTTAACAGATTTCCGATATAATACGGCAGACGTCGCCAAGTTCACTGATTTGCTTAAACAACTAACTTTGACTAGTTTGAAATTACTCTTTAACGATCTCCTTTAGATCGGTGAAAAGCCAAGATCAATCTGAGAGTTCACGGAGAATAAAACGGTAAAATATAATTTACTAAAAAATGAACCTATAATAATAGCTATAATAATTGATGAAGAGACTAATATAGTTCTTGCTAGTATATATTTGCGTACTAATATAGATGTTTTGACTTGATTGGTTCGTTGTTAAGATTTGAAGACTGTATATTTAATTATAGTCCTTCATAGAGCTGGTGGAGCTGATTTACTACCCTCAGCGCGTCGACCTTGGCTTAATGCCCCAGATTTTATTTAATTATTGTATTGAAAGATTGAATTATTTTTAAACCTTATATATGTATTTTATATATTTGAAATGAAAACTGCTCGAGGTCTATATAGCCTAGCTAGAAAGAACTTTAGAATTACACTAATTAGTAGTTCGATCAATCAACATTTTTATATGTGATGTTTTTGTGGAATACTAAGCTCGCGATGATAGTTTAATAATGAGAATATTATTACCCGATTGGGATTTGTATAGCGTTTTGACATTTTACTTAAAAAAGATATCACATATCACATTTTATATATTAAATTAAGATATCTAGTCTCTTTTTCCATTTCTCCCTAAACAATTATCAGAATATTTGTAAAGTTTTACTGTACGTCGATATCGAACCGAGATATCTTTATTATTTTATTAAATCTTTAAAATTTAGTTTCTATTATTAGCTAGTACGTATAGTACCTGAACAAGCCTTTGTTATGCCTAAGAAGCTACAGACTAAAAGTGTCAAAGTTACTAAAAAACAAATCAAGGCTCGGGCAAAAGCGACATATCGGGAACTAGCATCAGCAGCATTATCAGTAACCTGTATAGAAACCTCGGAAGTCGATATATCCTCTATAGTAGAAATAAAGAAGTTTTTAAATTTATCTCGGGAGGATTTAATATGATTGCTTTTTAAAATATAATAGCCCGTTCTTGTTACTGACCGAGATTAGCGGAGTACTGATCCGTCTTTATTCTCTGTTCACCTTTTATATAGGAACTAATTTTTTTTAAAGCTATTTTGAACAATCCGGCAGAGGCGGATACGGAGCCTTTAGCAGAACCAGCAAGCTAGGTAAAGGTAGACACAGAGCTTATAGTAAAACCAGCAGAACCAGCAAAACTATAAGAGACTTTAATAAAGTCACTTATAATTCCGATATTTCAACAACATTAATTAGAGAAAAAGACGGGACGTCGTTTGTTAGAAAGGTTAAGTAAGTTAATATTTAAATAATTCTTTTATTTTTATATAGGCCCGTACTGAACTGATATAAGTAGATTTAAATCTGATAATAGCCACCCGAGCAGCATCTGAGGTTTTTAATATTACACCATCTTAATTTATTTCTTAATCGAGTTGTACGAAACTACTCGAGATAGTCTCGATCGTGAATTGTTCTCGTAAAAACCGAATTAAAACGACGAACATTTCACCGACATATATTGAATATTTTAATCTTGTTTGTATAAATTTTCATATCTATTACATTACAAAAAATTCATTTTCGAACACTAAAGAGGTTCGGGATGTCTGAGAGTAAATATTTATTTTTCATAATCTTGCTTCGGCTTTTTTTTTAAAGTTAGTTTAAGTACAAATTAAACAATTTCTTTTAAATTTTCGAAGTCATATAACAGACGCTGCTTGGAAGATTATCGAGTCCGAATATATTCTCTTTTTCTCTATATCGGCTCGAGCAGAACGAATCAAATATCTTTTGAAAAAAAACAGGTTTCTTTCTAAAAAAAATTTTTAAGATGTAAGTCAGTCAAACATTCAAAGCCGCAGCAATTCTGTACTAACCTCAGCAAAAGCCGAATCCGTCACTATTCTCTTCTTCAGTTATACCTCAAGTACTGATTCGATATTTCTGTAATACTTCTAATAGTCATTAGGTCAAAAATCCGACGTTATATCGAGAAGTAAATGATATCACTATCTTCTGAGTCGCTACAATTCTGTGGGAGGCTTTAAAAAGACTCGAAATCGATACTGTCGATTCAAGTTGTACTTTGAAATTTTTAAATGAACAACGTAAGTAGAATCCACCTATTCATGAAGATACGAGATTGACGCAGAGCCACTTCAAATCAATACATAATCTATTTAGAATTCTGGAGAACTCGTCGAGAATTATATCAAACCAATATCATATCGATGCTGTTGATATCGATTAAACAGAAATTAAACGCGTTCGGAGTCTTCAAAAACAAACATCACGTCGTTAGCATTTCAGAGAATACTCAAGAATCATTAAATATGAAGAATGCTTTAATTTTACAAAATTGAAAAAAATATTAAATCGGTGAAAGGTGTCGACAATTTACGAGAGACCCGTACAGATTCAGAAAATGTCACTGAAGACTCTCAAAAGGCCGATGCATCTTCCCTTCTTTTCTTTTATTTTGAATTTGATACTCTTAACTAAATCATTGATTTCTTGTTTATTTAATGATGTTATGACTCTGTATATATCTTTCTCGTCACGAAACGTGCAATCTGATTTTTATGAGATATCCGACTGAAAAGTTTAATGTTTATTGTGATTTTTTCAATCGTATTTTTATTATCTCAGATGATCGTATACAGTGTCTCCGTAGATTCGAACAAGACGCGTTCGATGAAAATTATTTTTGAGATGAAAACCGTTTCTTAAAATGTAAACTGTTTTTTAGAATGAAAATCACTCCATCCGATGCAAGCCCTTTTTAGAATGGAACGGGCTTTTTAGAATGGAAAGGGCTTCTTAAAATGAAAAGGGCACCTTAGGATGGAAAGGGCTTCTTAAAATGGAAGAGCTCCACTCGAAAGGCAGGTTTTCATCCTGATGTTATAACGACAGTAATTAATAATTCGAGCTTTTTTCGAGGCCTATCGAGTCATTTCGTCTTAAACGTATGCTTGAAATAAAATGACTAGAAGATTTGAACAAGAATCTTTATAAATAATAGAGCTTTTTTTTATTTTCTAACTTCGAGACTTATCGATAAGAGTCGAATTTCTATAATGCAACTCGCGAAATTAATTCGATTAAAATTTATAGACGATATAATTATTTTAGCTCGAGACATTTCGAGTATAATCGAAAATATAATTATATCGATTAAAAATTACTTCGAAAGCATTATTTTTAATATTGTTGATATTAAATCGTTCGACATTATTTTAGGGCTAAATTAGTTGCGTAAGCATAATTTTATAATTAACTGAACGATAAAGCAGCTCGTATTTCGTCGAATCGGGCCGATTACTATTACAACGATAAGCATAGTAATTGGCGAAGAGCTCGAAAAGGAACTCGAAAAAGATATTATAATATTAAAAAAGTTTAAAACTTTATAATAGCCTTTAACGAAAATCGTGTACTCAGATAAAGTCCTTTAATATTATAAAAAATTGTTAGAAGATTAGGTGGAGTGATGTGTACTTTATTAAGTGCTCTTTAGACTAAAGTGTTCTGGCGAAGAGTTTATATATAAGGAGTAGCACATACAGGGTGACTAAGCTAGTTATGTATAGGATAAGTAGTAGATATATATAGAGTAATTAGTTACTCTCTATCTGATAAGGTTATATTAAGAATAAGATATTCTGATACTTCTATTAAACTTCTGTTCGGTGTGAATAAAGTTTTTGTCAGAATATCTTACCCTCGATATGACCTTACCAGATACAGGGTAACTGGTTACCCTGTATGTGTCTACTACTTACCCTGTACATGACTAGCTTAGTCACCCTGTATGTGCTACTCCTTGTATATAAACTCTTCGCCAGAACACTTTAGTCTGAAGAGCACTTAATAAAGTACACATCACTCCACCTAATCTTCTAACAGTTTTTTAATACGAGATATGTATTTTAATCACATTTACTTACCGCTAGTATTAAACTGGTGTAACTTTTGATGCTGTTTTAATAAACGTTGTTATTCTCGCACTTTGAACAATCTACTAGATGGCGGGATCTATAGGAGAAATACTTTTAAGATATATGTCTATCTTCGTAGTTAGATAGTTAATTTTAATAGCTTTAAAGCTGAACCTTCGCCGTTTTAAGAGTAGAACTATAATTATAAATATGCTTAACTGAGCTTAAATCTTCGTACTAATCGTAGCTATTTATGCCTTATTAAAAACTTTTTTTAATTGTAAAACTACCTTCGTGGGTGGAAACTGTTAAGATAAGAAAAAGAGTGCATGTTTTACAAAAGCTTTAAGTCTATTGTAGTTGCGTGCTTCTGATGTTTGAGTTTCGCTAAAAATTTGGTCAAATCGTCTGCTGAGTTGTTTGCGAATGAGACTTTTTTAATTTGAAGTTTTTTTTTCGTATATATGTTTCTAATTAAGTGATATTTAATGTCTATATGTTTTGTTCAGATATGCTGCTTAAAATTGATAATTAATGACTATGTAATCGTGCAGTTAAATCGTAGAATTAACGACTTTCGAAATTGGATTTTTACTGTTTTAATCAATTGTTCTAACTAAATGGCGTTTTTGGCCGCTTCGAATGCAGCTATGTATTCGGCGTGCTATATGCTGTCAATTATAATAGTTTGCTTCTTGAATTTTCATATAATTAGACTCTTGTTCAGAAACTATAGGTGCTCTTTAATTGACTTTCTGTCATCTAGATTCCCTACTAAGTCTAAGTCTGAGTAGCTAAGTAGTAGATTCTCTTGTTAGTCTCTATTTTGATTTCCGCCTAGTGTTAGTTCTAAGAACTTAATTTCGTTTAAATATTTTAGTACTTTTCGTGTCGCTTCGACGTGTACGGTTGTTAATCTAAAGTTGTATTTAATTAGCTATTTTACTACGTAGGCCAGGTTTGGTCTTGTGTAAACTATTAAATACATAAATTAGTCGTTTAATTGTTAGTATCATCGGATCGCGTTGTCGATTAAAAGTTCTTCGTCGTCGACAATTAAATTGCGTTTTATAAAAAATTTTGTAAGATTACACTAATTCATTCTATAGCGAGTAAAAATTATTTTAATAAATGCGGATTAGCACAAAATAACTATTTCTTTTTAACGATCTCTTTTAATTTAGATATTTAGAAAGATTTTAGCTTTTTTTACGTCAGACATTTCATACTTAGTTTTCAGAGCCTTCTTGATTTTTTTTATTTTGCCTTTAGTTCTTGTCGTTATAAAAAGGTTATCTACGTATAAAAGAATCAGAATTTCTTCTACTTCGTTAATATACAAGCTCTTATCGTTATCGCAAGATATAAATTCTAGCGTCTTTAAAAAGACATCGATGTTTATATTTCAGATTTTAAATGCTTGACGTAGTTCGTATAGCGCACGTTTTAGCAAAAAAATTAGTCGTTTAATTCTTTTAAAATATACTTATAGTAGTTTTTCGGAATTATTATATAGACCTTTTTTAGTAGTCTAGAGATTAAGAACGTAGTCTTGACGTCTAGTTAATGCAGTTCTATGTTGAATATAGCTACTATAATTATAAAGAGTTTGAACGTTATTAGTTTAACTATAAAAGTATACGTATTTAAATCGGTTTCAAGTTATAGGTCATTTCGAATTACCAATCGTGCTTTGTATCGTACAGACACGTTTTAGATTTTAATCTTAAACACTCATTTTGAGGCGAGAATTTTATGCTTTTTAAGCAGATCTGCTATTACAAAAGATTCATTAGCCTTGTGTAAATCAAGTTTTTCTTGAATTATCTTGCGCCATCGATTCTTTTCGATGCAGTTTATAGTTTCTTCATAACTTTATAGCTTTTAATTAAAGGCAATTCTACTTTAAATTATCATAAGTGCTCATTTTCTTACTGCGTCGTCAATACGGTCGCTTTAAGTCACTTCGTTGAGGGCCGTACTTTTCAACAGTCATCCTCTGTTGGCTCTACGTCTCTTGACGTGCTTAATTCTATATGATTCAGTGTAGTCGCTATTAGAGAAATCTGACGTACATTTGTCCAGATATGCGCCTACGACAGGTTTATTTCTGCTACGTAGCCGAAAATTATTCTAAGCGTCGTCAAATGCCTTCTCGCTACTACGCGATTACTCGCGGACAACCTGTTTAAATGACTTTAAGTATTCGCCTATTGCGCATACAGGCTTACTGATTATAGTCAAGTCTTCAGTTGAATTACTTGACTCACGAGCATTTTTACAACAGCTTTTATTTTTTTCATCGGTCGCTGTGATTTTTGTTCTTTACGAATCAATATTATTATTAACTAAGCTAAATAGTAATTCGTTTAAAATCTCAAATCTTATATAGCATTTAGCCGCAGCTAGTATTTTAATATAGCTGAAGAATTATCTACCTCTTATCTCATTTTAATTTTATATCACAGGTGGCTCTATATGCGAACTTACGAGTTTATTTATATTCAATTTTGGTAACGATCCTTGATTTATAATACTACTTAAATGACTTTCGATCAAAACTAAATCTTTATATACGCGCTTAAATCTGGAGATTCGGTTATCTAATTAATTATCAACGTCGTCTTTCAGCCGATAGTTATATTATATAATTTTTTTAATTAAACCGCTTTTATTTAGAAATATATATATTTTTTTTATTTTAAGTTCTTTTCGTTATAAAACCCTATTCCGTTCTAGATTTTATAGAAAGTAGTACTATCTTTAATATATTCTATAAACAGACATAGGCTGATATATGCAACAAACTTGTTTTATCTCTTCTTCATGAGTATTTAATACTACGTCAGACAATCAAACGATTTCAGATGAAATAGATTCGGTAAATAATCATTTAAAACTTTATACGACGATTTTTCATCGAATAACTCTGCAAATAATAAACGGTTCTTTAAATAAGCAACTATAACTATAGCTTCACTTTAAAAAGAGATAGGTAGATCTACTCTGTAAAATATAACGATAGTTATAGTCACTAAAATAGTTATCTATCTTTCAGCTACGCCATTAGAATCTTAATGCTAAAAAAAAGAGATTTTAAACTTAATCCCGTTTCGAATTAATAAGTCTTAAAACTTTTGATTAATATACTCTCTCGTTCTATTATTATAACGAAACTTAAGAATTTTGCTAAGTTTTTCTAGCTATTCTCTTTTTTCAACGTGTATGATGACGGATTCGAAACTATCGTAAACGTTAATTTTTTTTTTTAGCGTCTCGACTTTCGTCTATCTAGAGTAGTTTTCGATAAAGATTACGAAGTAATTTTTATCGCCTTCAATCTGCGATAATCTGCCCGATAGATCGCTATAGATCTTCTTTTAAAAAGTGGAGTTTTTAGATTAGACTTTAGTGCGATTATAAATTCGTCGCATTTTAGCTCGAATATAAACCCGATAGACTGATAGATTTTTCTCTTCGACTCAAACATTCAATGTTAGACGTTTTATTAATTTTTTCTGAGTCTAATAACCGATGTGGCCAAACTTATTATATTATAGCATGAATTACTTAGCGTCTTCGTTTAAAGTCGCTTAGCTGTTTAGTTCAAAAGTGACTTTCTCATTCGACGTTAAATTAAGATTAAATATATTAAACTCTGCGTTAAACTTTTTTGAGTTAAAATTTTCTTCGTTAATAGTTGAACTGGTAAATTTCATT
>JAJTTU010000018.1:0-10045 GCA_036971205.1 Arthrobotrys pseudoclavata
TAATTTAAAAATATAGAATCTTATAAGTCAAATCTTGGAATCTCTGAATATGTACTCTACGAATCTATTTATGAGATAGATATTAGCGAATATATTATTTTCGTTTATGTAAATAATTAGCAGATTATATAAAATATATTAATCTTCTTAATATTATTTTTAAAGCCTGTTCTATTTGTACGGTATCGACTACGACTCTTTAAGATTTCGATCAGGGCCTAGAATATTCTATACGGAACTATAACTCTTATTCTAAATAATTAGATAATAGTAATAAGATTGGAAAAGCCTAATTACGTTTAAAGGAGGTAATAGATTTAGCGAAAACTTTCTTAAATCTAAGAATTACTATAGCGGATCTATATAAGCCGAATCTCCTATACTGCATTTACTTAGGGATGATAAAATATTTTATAAAATAAATAATTAAATTTTTAAAAAAACATAAAAGGTTATAATTCTTTAATCAGTGCTGAGCTTTTATATTAGTCTATTCCGAATTCTAACCGTTCCGTAGAGGCTATATATAAATTTCCCAGTAATAAGGAAAAGAAATGAGATCAGTTGTTAAGATTCTTATTGCGACTTTAGCGAGCGTTTTGAGAGATCTATCGAGTTTTGAGAAGCCTGTTTTCGCCCAAACGATAAATTGTATAAATGCTTTAATAAGTTTTATTCTATATGCAATTTATCTTTCACATATTGAATAAATTTTTATAGATATACAAAATCAATTGCAAAGCTTTCATGATGGGAAAAATGTCTTTAAAAAATTTCGAAAAACCCGAACGAGACTACAGCAAATAGCTATAGATATAGTAGAAGCGATATTCAGCGATAAAGCTCTAGATAAAAGTAGTAAAGACTCCTTAGAGGTTTCTAAAAATAGTAAATTTACTTAGAAGTATCTTCAGCCCTCTTCTTCTTCTGATTAGGGCTTTTTGAGAACTAACCGGAGCTAATAGCTATAAGACATTTTAATTTTATTAAAATACATTTAATAACCTATTTTACTGATTCTATTAAAAAATTTGGTCAATTAAATGCTTGATCAACAGAAGTAAAAAAGGCCTCGCATGTCGAACAGCTTAAAGAAAAATAAACTCAATTCAATTATAAAGATGCATACGCTTAAATAATAGAACACAGATATCGAAAACATCAATTTAAAATACGATTTTTTAATCTCGAACAATTAGTAAAAGAAAAAAAGAAGATCAATAGATTTAAAAAGATTTATTTAGATTCGTTATCGGCTAAAAAGCGACGCGAACAATACCGCAAAAATAGACTAGAAATTAATAGTATATTTATTAATATTTATTTTCTAATATTTCTAATTACGCTGACTTAGTCTTAGTCGGCTCTGTAAAGGCTCGTACGGAACTATATAATACGCCATCAATTAAAGTTGTAAATTTAACTCAATTACAACTTAAAGTAGTCTTAAAATCTCCAAAAAATAGAAGCAAATAAGTTATAATAGATTAGATTAAGCATAAATACGCTGTATCGAATCTCAACTAAACGTTATATATCTATTTAAGAATTTTATCGATTTCTCAGACATTTCTTCAACCAGACTTTCATTCTTTATTTTTAACAGATTTTAGAGCGTAAGTATATAAGACTCTCGCGGTCTCGATTAAGGACTTTCAGCATAAAAATATTTTTACTAATTATATTATTCGAACTAATTTAAACTAGCAAAAGAAGGGTTTTTGAAAGAACTTTATTATCTTCCAGAAGTCTCGTACAAGCCAATATAAAAATCTAAAAGGAAAGGCAGTAGCTAAGCTGGAATTATTATTAATTGTCTATAATGTAATTAGTAATAAAACTTTTTAACTAGCTTTTATTACTGAGCTTAAGCTATACGCTGAGGAAATTATACAAAGCTCTTATAATTTCGTTCGCCTTATCGAGTATTCTTTAGTAGATTATAAAAAAGAAAACTATTAATTTTATCGAAATATTATTTTAATTCGAGTTATTTTAGATCTAGTCTATTTAATCTTTTATAGAACTAGTTTATATCTTAATACCTATATCGATCTCAATACCTGGAATAAGATTTATTCTTATAACGATGAAAATATAAATTTAAATATTGATATTAATAATAGATCTGATATTGAAAAAAAGAAATATTATTTTGAAGTTTAAATAAAAGATTTATATAAGCTCGTGTTAGTTTTATTGGGGTATCGAGTGGCTCTATTAAAATAAAGCGCGATAAACTAGAATGGACCGCGATAGAGCGCGATGAAGCGCGATAAAAAAGTGTTCTATCGAATGAAAAGGCTTTCATCCGATAGAATTAAGGAAATGTGTTTTTTTCCTGATGTAGCTTATTTACGATCGCGTAAATTCTACTTCTTTCGTATTTAGTCAAGGGACTCTTCTTTGTAGATATCTAAAAGTTTACAATTTCGTAGATTCGTAGTTAAAGTGATTCCTTCTCTCGACGAATATCAAGAAATAATTATTTTAAGGTTTAAATATTTATACTATAATAGTATGCATTTTTTCGTAGATATAAAGTTTACTTTGCGGATAGTAATATCACAACGAATAAAGAATTTATTTTATCGTCAAAGATTCTCGTATTCTTTTAATAAGATATATTACTTTTTTTTTTTTTAAAGTATAAGAACTTTTCTTTTCCTCTTTTCTTTATTACTACGTCCTATTTCTATAAGATATTATAGAAACTTCTACATATATACTGCTTTCGTCTATCGTCGATGTGTAGATTTAACTTTTTTTATATCCTTGCTCTTTTTCTTAAAAAAATAAAATCTTTTTTATAAATTCTTTTCGTAGGCCTTTGACTTTTATCGTGCTTATTTTTTGCAAGTTCCTTCCGCTAATTACTCTAAGTTAGTTAAAAAATCTTTAGTTTTTGACTTTTTCGCTTCTTCCTTCTACGATATATTTCAAGATAGCTAGATAAGCTGCGTTAGCCCGAAATCGATTAGTTATAGTTGCTAAAATCGTTACTATTTGTTAATGGTTCTACAGCTCGTAAGTACGCTGGAAAGTATGTAGGTCTGTATATATATAATTGATAATCGATCGTCTAGATCCCAACACATCGTAGATCCGCTTATATTTATAGAGCAGTACGTATAGACCCGATACTACGCCTTATATAGTATATCGCAACACCCCAGCTCGTATATAGGGCGTAGACGGTAAGAATCACTATATCACGATATATCTTATAACTTCGCATAATTATAATTCAGCAGGATTTACGACACAAGCCGTAGTAATCTTAATACTTCGTTGTATTTAACCTGTTATAGTTTCATCTAATCGTAGTGCTTGCGCAGCTCGTAGTATGAAGCCACTTAATTGTAAAAAGCGCGTAATCTTTCAGTTATAGAGTATAAAATCGTTGCGTTTACAACAATACGCTTTAACGTCTTATAATAGCATAACTATTATAGTAGTTTATAGAACTAACTATTTCGTACGAATGTTAAATTAGGCTGTACGCTTACTAGCGTTTGTTATATTAATGCAGATTTATATTTTACAGCGAACAGTTGTAAATTACCGTGCATGCTGTTGCATATAGAAATCTTTATGACTTTAAAATCATAATCTAAGACGTACGTAGCTTTAAAGCTGTAAAAGCGTCTATTACAGTTATGCAATTTACCAGATTTCATACCACATTTCCAGCTTAGAGCCATGCTGTACGGCTCTAAAATTAATATAGAAATCTGGAGCTATTCTAAAAAAAGAGAAGTACTTAATTAGCTATTATCCGCCTTATTTGCTTTCTATTCTTTTATATCCTTAACTTCGTTCATAGCCCTAGCTTCATTATTACTATTATATTATTTTATACCTTTATAACCTTATAGCATTATTATGTCTACTATTATTATCAGTCACTTTACTCGTGCGAACGCTATTTTCGCTAATTCGGTATTATATATTTATACCGTACCTTATCAGCGGTGCTTCGATAACAATTATCTGTATATTATATCTCCAAATACGCGTAGTAATAAGTGCAGTTTCTATATAAAGGTAAACTCTTTATATAATATAAGTTCTATAATTCTATACATTTAAAAAATAGATACTAATTTATATTAAGTACGAAGCGTTAAAGCTCCTCGCGCTTCTAAATCGGAACGCAGTTTTATCATCTATAGCTAACGCTTATAATCGTTTCCGAAGATCCTGTCATGTATCAGACTACAGTTTCACAGGCGCATAAGCATAGCATTAATACGTTAAATACCCTCTATAGCGTAGCTCTTAGTAGCTTTCCACCGTTATCAAATAACTATATTATCGCTAGAGCGGTATAAAGACCAACATTAGTAAACGGCACGCCTATATCTCAGCTTATCTATTTTTCTGCCAACCTAGACGTACGAGACCTGCAGAATCAGCTGACTACAGCCAACGCAGCTTTGATTACAGTTAATACAGCCTTAACTGCTTCTAATACAGCACTAGCAGCTGTCAATGCGGCTCTAACAGCGCACGGAGAAGGTACAGGTATTAAAGCTAGTAGAGCTAATAACGCTAAAGAAATAGTAGATAGAAATACTATCTATACTCAGATTATCGCTGCAGTTAACGCGACACGAGGTATTTCGGGCGATACAGCTTTCCTATCTACTTTACAGGATATAATAACGAAATTGGCTCATTTACGCGACTGTGCGAATACGTAAGTTATAGCTCTAATTCCTAGACAGCTAATTTAAAATAAATTTAAGATGCAAAATTATGTATAAGCGAAAAACGCTGCCGCTGAAAACGTAGCCTTTCCGCCTTAGTGTTTTAAAGGCCTTATTTTTCGTTCGTTTATTCTACGCGGCTGTTCGTTTTATCTGAGATTTTATATAATATAAAGCAAAATAATATTCTCATTTTTTTAATCGAGTAAGCCTATGCGCGTAAAATGATAGTTATACGAGCTAATCGATAGAAACTTAGTCAATACATTCGCTAGTAACTTTTTAAAGCTACGATGCTCTAATCTGAAAATGCTATTTCTTATTTTTTCTTTAATTCAGAAGTATTGCAGATTATAATACTTTATCTTTTGTTAATTACCATCTGTTGTATTTACGGTTATGACGGCAGTATTATCTATGTATAGAACTATAAAAAATAAAGAAAGCGTTATCTATGATTAAAACGATTCGAAGATTAAAAATAATAGCTTTCGAAGTTAAATTTCTTCAGTTTTTATATAATTAGAAGCTATTATTTCTGTTTTAGTTAAGAATTTCGTAATAACCAATTACAGTTTACTACTTTATGAAATAATGCTATCTCTTAATAGATATACGTAGTTAAACGTTAACTTTATAAGTAATAAATAAATATTAGTAAGCTTATATTACTGCTTTTTAATATTCTTCCGTAGGCGTATAAGCATATTATTCTAATTTTGCAATCGTATATGCTAAGTTAGGTCGGCTATTTTGTACGGCGTAATTTAACGAGTTAATTATACTTCGGTAGATTTCGTAATTTTCTTCGTTAAATACGGGCTAGAAAATATTCTTCGATAATCGTATACTAAAATTTATAAAGATCTATTTTAATTTATTATTAAGCATGCTAAAACGATTCAAAATGTTTTTACAGTATTCTTTTTGATCTATTTATAACGTTTTAGAAATACGATTTCTTCGTATTTGTAGACTTAAAAACCGTTTAGCTTCATTTATATTTTTAATTTCATATATTTTCATTAGATACGCTTTCGTCTGTTATATCATAGTTATATCTTTTGAGAAGATTAGAAAGTCATTAACGTATATAACTATAATTATACTTTTGTAAAAGTATAGATATTCATCTACTTCGCTTCTTGTTATTTTATATAGAAACTCTTCGTTTATAAGCGTATTATTTAAATCTTCGTTCCACAAATATGGAGCCTGTTTCAGGCTATATAATAACTTTAGCAGAAGTAGTGCTATAACTCTAATTAACACTTTATAATCTACCGGTAGAGCGATAGATGTTCTTTTTTATAAAGATAGAAAAACATTTAAAAACGTTGTTTTAATATCTAGCTGATGAACTTCTAAGTCTAGAATTATAGTAATTATTAGTAAGGCTCGTACGATACGTAAATTAATAACTAGCGTATATGTTTTTATATAATAAATGTTATAGCGTTGTTCGTAGCTTTTTACTATTAATTTAGCTTTATATAATATTTCCGAATCTATACGCTTTTTAGTAAAAACTTAACGCGTATTTATTAGTTTAATATTATGCGGTATCTTTGAAAGCGTAGTTTATATTTTATTATCAGTAAGCGATTCCATTTTTCTTTAAATTATAGTTAATTAGCCTTCTTTCTCTTTACTGGCTATAGCTTTATTATAAAATTGTGATAAATCGAAGTCAATTAAAACATCTTCTGCGATTATAAAAGCAGTAATTTTGATAATCTTTACGTGCTATAAGTATCTGATCTTAGAAAATTAAGTAATCGTAATATATAACGTGCGTGCTTTTTCTATCTCTCTTAGTCTTTTATTACGTTATAGTACGGCCTACTCTTCTATTTATTTAGTCTTAGTAATTTTATCGTTAATTATTTCGTTTATAATTATTAAGTTATCTGGCTTTCCTTACTATTAAGCAGGTAAAATATTAATTACTATTATAAAATTTAGCTTTTTAATAAGTTGGTCTTTTAGTAATA
The DNA here is from genome assembly GCA_036971205.1 of Arthrobotrys pseudoclavata. Lineage (NCBI taxonomy): Eukaryota > Fungi > Ascomycota > Orbiliomycetes > Orbiliales > Orbiliaceae > Arthrobotrys > Arthrobotrys pseudoclavata. Next base: position 6,707 of record JAJTTU010000018.1, read on the forward strand.
TAATACCGATATACTGTTAATTATTATCGTATATTTCTCTAACGTTAAGCTTATTCTATAGCTCTATATCCTGCGGATTAGGAAATATAGGTACTAATAAAGCTAAAATAACGTATAGCTTCTTCTAATAGCTGGAATCTAAAAAGCATATTTTATAGCTTTTTCGTACGAAAGCAGAGCTATCGACGAATACTACGTCTTTAACTATAAAGACGTACTTCTTTAAGATATTTTAGATTCTATATTATTTTAAGATATAAGTATATCTTAGAAATATGCCTTTCTATACTTTATATTAGCTAAGAATCTTCTTGCGTTTCTCTTTAGGTACTATAACGTATACTAGACAGTTAAATAAGTATATACGGATATAATCGACAGAGTTTCTATTAAACTATTCTTTTAAAGATTTAGACGTCTATTCTCCTTTTCGCTTAGGGGGTACTAGCCTATTACTTATAAAGTAAGCTATAAATAGAGTTTCTAGCTAGAATACTTTTAATAAGCTAGATTTTATTAGAATTACGGCAATAAGTTCTCGTAGCGTTCGCATTATTCTTTTAATTGTATCGTTCTACTCGTGTGCGTATAAGGCGAAAAATTTAATTTCGATGCCGTATTTTGCGTAAAAGATTTATACTTTCTTCTGTATGAACTCTTTTGCATTATCGAGACGTACAGCTATTACTCTAAATTATCGATCGTATTTATATTCTATTATCGTTACGAATTGAATAAAACGTACTCGATATTCTGAACGACTCGTAAAGAACTTTATTCATTTATAATAAGTAGTTTCGTCTACGATTACAAGCGCATATCTTGCTTGTTAATGTAGCTTAGCTGTAAAATTCAAATGACGTTTATGCAGTGAAGCTATTACAAATGGCCTCACTATATCTATATGTATACGCTTTAAGAAATGTGACTTCTTGAAAATAGCAGGATCTAGATTTAGACGTATATTAGCTTTAAATAAAAGATATAGCTCGCAAGTTGAATTCCTCTGCTTTTTAAAAAGTACTTTAATTTCAGTTCGAGCTATACTTCTACGAATTACTTTTTAACTAATATAACTCAGTTTTTTATACCATTTTAATAATTCTGTAACTTCAATTAGGAAAATATAATCTGTAATTATTCGATGCGTTAACAGCGCTATAGTCTCTGAAATAAAGAATCTGTTTTATATTTTCTCAAGCACGCAGCATTTACTACTACTTTTCAGTACGTAAAGACCTATTTCTTCATTAAAAATTAGCTATGCTATAACAAAATCGTCTTTTTTAAGAATATTATTCTGAGACGTAAAATATACGTTTATTTCTCTTTTCTGACAGAATATAGGTTTAAAGTTATCTAGAACGCGTATAGTATATCGTGTATTTTTAAAATAGTAGTATCGATTTCTATAATAAAAGTTCCGTATCTTTAAGCGGGTATAATTAAATTATCTTTTAATTTTATCTTTCTCTCTATATCGAAAGAGACGTAGGTTTTAAGTATAAATAAATTGTAATTTTTATAGATCTAATTGCTTACGCCTGAGTCTATATGCTATGATTCTTTAAAAATACTTTTACAAGCATTTCTTTTAATATTAGCTTTGTATACCGTTGTTACGTTACGGGGTTTAGGAACTATAGAATAGAAGAAAACGTTCTTCTTCTTATTATTATTATTATTAATCATACACGCTTGCAACCTTTCGGTTATGGCGGTTTGAAGAAACAATTAGAATACATGATTTTCGCACCTTATTTGAAAACTAAAATATCTAATAAATGAAATATGGAAAATACCGTCTTATTTTTTTGTTTTGAGATTTTTATTATGTGTTTTGAGATTTTCTTCTTATCTCTTGCGTATTTCTCCTTTTTATGAAAAGAACAATGTCGTGAATCTGACCGCTTTTATCCACCAATTTTAGTGTAATGTCTAAGACTATTTTTATTTATTTCCGGAACCTTATAATCTCTTAATTAAATATATTTAATTATTTTAGATTTCTAGGTTTCCCCATCCTATAAATAAGTTGTCTTTTGGATTTTTATTGCTTCTTTGTGCAATTTTTGTTTTATTTAAGAACTTTTCCAATAAAATAATACCATTATTATTAAATAATAAATGGTTATAATTAAATTGTCTTTTGTCTTTAAGTTCTTTTTTTAACATCTTTCTTTCTAAATTATAAAATATACATTCCATAATTAGATGTTTTGGTGTTTGTGATATGTTTCTGCATAAACAGTTTTTGCTTAAAATGTCAGCTTTTGGTATTTTAACTAGATAACTGTTGAAATAATCGTGCTCGGTTCTTAATTGTGTTAAAGAAGAAATAAAATTATTACTAAATTTAGTAAAAATTTTATTTCTCTTTAATCTAGGCCAATTATAATAATTAACTCTATTTTTGTGTTTTTTAAATTTTTCTTCCTATTCTATTAAATCTTGTTCTTTTATTTTCCTTTTTAAAAAGGCAAAAGATTTATAGGGACTTTTTTATTTTTGTTTTGTAGCTTTTTTTGCTAAAAAGTCTGCTTTTTCGTTTTAATATTTGAATGTCCAGGAACCCATTCTATAAATAAATTAATATTTTTAGAAATTAATTCTCCCGCCATTTCCTAGATTTCTGATGCTATTTCTTGTCCTGCCCCAATTTTTAGAGATTTCAACCTCTTTATTGCAGCTTAGTTGTCAGTGAAAAAATAGATATTTTTCACTATATTATTTTTATTAATTAATTCAAGAGATTTGATAAAACCTTTTTTTAAGCCAATTAATTCTGCGTCATACACTTCCATATTTTTGCTCAAGCTATAATTTATTTCAAAAACAGATTTATTATCTATTTCTCCATAAATTCCAGCTTCTGTGGATTTTTTATTTTTTATTTCTAGCATTAAGCCATCTATATAAATTAAGAGATTTTCTTTAGAATTTAAACTCTCTTTTTTATTTTTGTGGTTTTCTGCTTCCAAATCCTTAGATATACTATTAATATTAAAATTAATATTATTTTCTACCCATAATGGGTCTAAAACAATACTTATTTCCTCAATTTTAGTATATAGGTTTATTAAAAAATTAATTTTTAACAAAATATTGTTTAATATAGAAATATAATCTTTTTTATCTCCATCTTTTTTATTTTCATACTAATTTAAATATTTTTTATTTTCATTTTCATCTTTTCTTCCAAAGATTGCTTCTGATAGAAAAGATTCTAAAATTCTTATTTTTATTAAATAATTTTTATTAAAATATAGAGATCTTAGAGCATATCTGATGGGCGAATAAAAAACGACCTTCGGACAGAACGACCCCCTCATAACTTTT